>JACEGR010009332.1:0-27659 GCA_014170235.1 Listronotus bonariensis
TTTTATTTGTTCGGTATCTTTTTTGTCCAGAAGCAAAGAATACCAATCCATAGAACCCAACAAGTAAGATTTCAGCGTACCCTAAAAATTTTTAGTACCTACCCTGACCAACAGATGGCGAAAGTAGTGTGATGTCGCTTTGCTAATACGATTACCATCAGAAATTGATAGCAGTCGCTGACGAGCAGTTGGCCCGATCAGCTAGAGTGAGGATATATGCAAAATTTAATAAAAATAAAATCCCCGATAAATGGACCCAGTATACATAAGATTATTAAATTTATGATTTCATAATAGGATATATTGATGGGTTTTTGACAGAACATCGTAAGTGACATTCGTCAGTTTTACGGGAAACGTTTTTTTTTTTTTTCATTGAGTTATTTTGAAAACAAAGTTGGTCATTTTTTGTACATACATTAGTGCACGGCTTTATTTGAGATGAAGATTTGTTCTATATTGGTTCGGCGGTTCAATTAATTAATGGTATTCTTTGGGTACACGCCAAAAAATGAATTAAAAGTACCAAAAACACAAAAAAAAATAAAGCAAGCAAATAGAGAATTAAAAATCGACGTTCTGGTGGCAAGTCTGCAACCGTTGTCAAGATAAATTGAATAAAAATAAAAAAAAATAAAAATTAGGTAACTATTATTTAAGTTTAAAATTGTTAGCTTTTTTTTGGGAGATTCTGAAAATTTTAACATTAAATGTTTATTTATTTATTTATTTATTTATTTACAGTAACAATACTTACAGAGTACACACTCCAAATAGTACAAAAATTTACAATATAATACATTTATGTCTTAATACTCGCAATTAACATGTCTTTTAAAAGAATTAAAACTACTATACCCAAAAATATCAAAAGATGGAAAATTCTTTATGTAGTTATTCATGAGTCTATCAGAAAAACGCTGAAATCCATAATTAGTCCTATGTGGTTGAATGTAAAACAAATCTCTACATCTTGTAAACCTACTAGGTATTCTAAAACAAATTTTTGATAGCAGCTGGCTACAACATACTTGCCCATTTAACAGTTTATACAGAAAAATGTCATAGCTTTGTGCCTTCTTTTTTCAAGGGAATCAATCCCAGCTAACTGAATACGAATTGTGTATGGTAGTTCTTTATATGGAAATCTTAATTTATACAAAACCAGTTTTACGAATTTGTTCTGAACTTGTTCCAAACGATGAATATGACAATTGTACTTAGGACTCCAGATAATGCTGTTATACTCAAGAACACTACGAACCAAACTGTTATATAAACATTTTATAGCCCTAATATCATAAATATTAGAAGACATTCGACGAACAAAGCCAAGCATTCTAGTGGCTCTAAGACAAAAATGTTAAATGTTTGTTTTGTAATTCTAATTAAGAAGAAATCTAAAATAAAAACATTCAGATCTCGGTTTTTCTTTAAGAATAACGCGATGGGAAGAAAAAATCGTTTCCCGTAAAATTGGGGAATGTCGCTTACAATGTTTTGTAAATGCGCATCGATATATCCTATTCTGAAATCATAAATTTAATAATCTTATGGATACTGGGTCCATTTATCGGGGATTTTATTTTTATTAAATTTTGCGTATATCCTCACTCTACTCTGATGGTAATCCTATTAGCAAAGCGACATCATACTACTTTCGCCATCTGTTGGTCAGGGTAGGTACTAAAATTTTTAGGGTACGCTGAAATCTCACTTGTGGGGTTCTATGGATTGGTATTCTTTGCCAGAAGTATATTTCCACAACATCCTATGTATGTCTAAACAACCTGGGTTTTAAAAACGGAGTTAAAAAGTTATTACTATGAAAATTATACTTGTTTCAAAATTTAGGACAAACAAAATTGTTTTTCAACTTTATTATAATGTGTTTTTGTAGCGAATAACGGCTACAGTTAATACCCAAGAACAGAAGCGTCTTCTTATGGATCTGGATATTTCCATGCGTAGCAGTGACTGCCCATATACGGTACAATTTTATGGTGCTTTGTTTAGGGAAGGAGATGTATGGATTTGCATGGAGGTTATGGACACAAGTTTGGACAAGTTTTATGTCAAAGTCTATAAGAATGGAAAAAGGATACCTGAGTTTGTTTTAGGTAAATATTGTCCTCATAAGCTTCAATTCAAAAATGCTTTGATTGAAATGGCCATATCTCTTTTAATATTCAATTATTCAATTAGGTTATTAGTCACCTTAAATAATGTGCTGAAATGAAATGAAAGGTCCATATTTGTCCAGAAATAATCAATTTCCCATAATAATGCCCATTGGGCGTATAAATACTTAAAAACTGGTAGGTATAATATACAAAAAAGAAAAAATATTAAAAACATAAAGACTGAGCTGACAACAAAGAGCACCGTAACACATTAAAGTATAATTTAAAAATTACACATTAAAATAGCAGATCCAACGCAAAGATAATGCTATAATACTAAAATAAGGCATTGGTTTAAATAGGAATAAACACATATTAAAAGTTATTAAAAGTCAAAACATAGGTTTAATATTTACATAGAAAATCCTGCGGCTCTATATTGTCTTTCAGAAACTCATCTACCGTGTAATAAGGCTTTGAAATCAGTAGCCATTTCAAATGTTTTTTTTTAATATACGTTTTTGTTTCTGATATTTACAGGGATCTTGTTGTCCAACCGTACTCAGGTGACAGCATATAAAAATAATTTATCAAATGAGGCAATGCTACAGTATGGAGTCCCGCAGGGCTCTGTACTGGGCCCTCTGCTTTTTTAATTTACATAAATGACATAAACTCTTCAGTCCCAATGTCAAAGATCTGGCTGTTCGCAGATGACACATCTATTGCGGATGCGGGTGTGGACCTGGAGAGTCTTGAGGAGCGTATGCATGAGTGTGAGAGTGAATTGAAAAATTGGTTTAATGCTAATAGACTTGCACTTAATGAAACAAAAACAGAAAGAATGATTTTCGGTCTGAGAGAAATTGAGAATGGGGGTACTGAGGAGGTCAGGTTCCTGGGAGTATATCTTGACCCACACCTTAAATTTGACAAACATGTTGAGCATATGGCCGAACGCCTTTCAAAAAGCATATACCTGCTTAGGAACCTTAGGGTCATACTGCCAGGATCCAGTCTTCTTCAGGCATTTCATGGGGTCTTTCAATCGGTGGCCTGCTATGCCATTTTGGCTTGGGGTCACTCAACCCAGGCTGCACGAATATTTAAGCTTCAAAGAAGAGCTATAAGGGTGATTGCTGGTGTCGGCTATAGGGATGATGCCAGAGGTGCTTACAGAGAGCTAGGGGTCATGACACTGCCATGCAGATACATCTATGAGTGTCTAGTATATAGCCATAAAAACTTACATCTCTTTAATAAAAATCATTTTTTTCATCAATACCCCACAAGATCAAATAACTTAATACGAATAAATTATCATAGACTAGAACGCTCACGATTTTCAGCAAACTATTTCGGCCCAAAATGTTATAATAAACTTCCTGATCAAATTAAGGATTTGCCCATGAATGCATTTAAAAACAAGGTAAAAAACTTGCTTCTAGAGTGTACTTTTTATAGCGTCCAGGAGTATCTGAATTTTGATTTAGATTCTTTCTGGGGAATGAGAGCCCCTTCTCAGCCTGACAATGTGTAGAGTACTCCCAGTTTTGTGACTTTATGTTTATTGTGCAAAATCTGTGTTTTTTTGTCAATGACAACTTTTAGTTGGATAAGTCTAAATGTAAATGTTCAGAAATGTTCAGAAAAAAAAATGTATTTGTAGTGAAATTTTATTTAGTAATGTATAATTTAGACTTGTGCTTTAACTATTTTAATATTGTGTAGTTTTATACTATTTTAAATTGTGACGTCGGTAAATGTAAATTGTTTTAACCGTAATATATGAATTTGAATTTGAATTTGAATTTGTAAATTTTTATTATTGATGAATGGACATTCTTTTGTATATAGGACAGGTCCTTAAGACTTCCCATATATCGGGTGTAGTGGTTGTGAGCTCTTTCACAGTCCCCCAACAAATTATTATTCTCTTTTACAAAGGTGACTGCTTCATATACTGCTTGAGCAAGCAGTTTTGGTTCATCGACGAGTAATAGAATAACAAAACAAGCAGTATTAGTCACGCATGTTTACATGCCGGGATTTAGTTAGATTGTCTCTTTTCCTCACATTGCCTATGTGTTATGTTATTTAGCTTAACCTGTATATAAGTACAGACAAGGGTAAGAATATTTGATTCAATAAATTTTGGTTTGCAAGTTTCAATAGATTTTAGGCTGAAAATACTCCTTATACACCTTTACTAAAGCAAAAGATTCTGTTTGCTATTAAAAGGAAGTAATCACGTTCGTGATTAAATTACCCTTATTTATTTCTGATATTTGATAATCACAATTCTCAACGACGTATAGACCAGGTTTGTTGAGCTGTTGTCATCAATACATCACAGTAAAAGCGCTAAAATGCGGTTTGCCAAATTTAATTTTTCCACTCTAAACTTACTAACCACAAGTAGTTGTTTGATAAGACTCTATATTAAAGAATTTTGTAATATAACTTTTTAAATGAACAATACATATATTTTTATCATTTTTAGATATCATAATAAAAAAATATGTTCAAATATTATAAGTTATCTTTTTTAAAAAAGCAAAATCCTGAAAATACGTGGTTATTTGTTAATCCCGGCAACGCTGCCCAGGGATTTTTACTCCATCGTAAATAAAACATGAATGAACTTTTCCTAAACGCTTGTGGATGACGCCCCCTTGCTTTGTCATTTCTATTAGTTTCTGTCATTTGACAATTTGGAAAGACAAAAGTGATCAAATAAAGCTTATAATGCGTTTTTTTGTGTATTTTCTGGTGTTTGTTGGTTATTAGAAAGTGTTTTTAAAGACAATATGGGTAGGCAGTGCTTTGTTTGTAGAAGGGTAGACTATTCATTTCCGCACCTCACTTTTTACAGGTAAATAGAGACCAACGTCGTTGGGTGCATACTATCGGCCAAGGTCAAAAAGTGAGTCCGCCATTTTCATTTCTCGCTTGCCTCACCCCCTTTGCCTATTCGGTTTGTTGGCTTAATGTTTATCATAAAATTATGAATGAATCGCTGGGTCCATACGTCGTTGACAATTATGATTATTTCCTTTCAACAGCACATCATAGGTGATTAAAAATTATTAAAAGAGATATGGCCATCTAAATTAAAGCATTTTTAACCGACTTTAAAAGGAAGGAGGTTATCAATTCATACTGTGTCATGTTTTTTTTTTATGTTACGCGATTACTCCGTCAATTGTGTGTGGACCGATATAAATTTTTTATTTTTTTATTTGAAAGAGTGTACTTTCACGGTGCTCTCATAAAAAAACCAAGTCAGAATCGCTAGAGAGAAAAGTACTAGACCTATTGTTTTCTCTCTGTCGTAGGTTTTTCGTGCTACAAAGCTGTACTAACGCCACCTATTGGTGTAACGTTATACAAATATAATAACACGACGGCAGTTAACAAAGTGCTATTAGATCCTTTAACAAAATTTACTTTTCACCGAACTGAAAGAGAGACTACAGTAAAAAGCACAGCGACGTCTAATTTGATTGATTGACATTGGGGGTCATTAGTTAGTTCCGGTTAGTTAAATCTAAAAAACTAAACTAACTATGACCCTCCAATGTGACAGTTTTGCATGACCCTCTGTAATGTTTCAAATCAATCAAATTACACATCATTCTGTATTTTATTGTGGTACTTTAAAAAAAGTACTGGTAGTGTTTTTTAGTGTATGATTACCCATTAAATAGTAATAATAATAAATTAGAAAGCAAAAAATGCGGTAAACCTACTAAATGTTATTACCCTACTTCATTTAATTCTTTTAAAATTTATTATTTTTAACTTTTTAATAAGTTTTATTTATTTCTTTAAAAAGTGTTTATTTTATTGAAGCATTTGGAAAAAATCTTTGTGGGGAGTGTATTAGTACTTCTGTGATGTTATTTATATTAATTTCCTTAAAAGATAATGTGTAGGTATTTAGCTATTAGCGGTTGAAGTAGTAAAATGAGTGTGTAAGTGAGCAATAAGTATTTTTTGTTTTTTTTTACAGGAAAAGTAGCCTTTGCTGTAGTAAGCGCCCTCCACTATCTATACTCACAACTAAAAGTAATACATAGAGATGTAAAACCGTCAAATATCCTTGTAAATCGACAAGGTGAAGTGAAAATGTGTGATTTTGGCATTAGTGGTTATTTGGTGGACTCTGTTGCCAAGACCATTGATGCTGGCTGCAAACCATATATGGCTGTAAGTATTTTATGATGGACTAGCCGACCCGTGACCACTTCGTAATAAAATATAGTCTTTAACACTCCTGAATCTACACTATTCTTTCTGAATAATTTTTATCATCGGTTCAGTATTTCTGAAGATTAGCCCCTACAAACAAACAAACAAACTTACAAACTTTACCTCTTTATTATATTAGTATAGATTACTCAGATTTTTCTAAGTAAATAAAAAATATTTTATCTTACGTTTTCAACCTGTAAATTTATATTGTGGACACAGTATTCAGAGAATTAAAAAAGTACTCTGTCAAACTTGGGAAGTTAATATAAACGTGTGTCTGCAAATTCTTTTATCTCAAGATACAGGGTCTGAAACTTAAAAAAAAAAGTTGTTTTTTTCATAAATATCCAAAACACTCTTTTACCCAAATTTTATTGTAATTTGGGAGTGTTAGTAAGGTCAATAGAGACATTTTGCACCTCTTAAAATAACAGACGTTTTTTGGCCTCCTTATGGTTATCGTTATTAAACATAACAATTACGGCAGCAATTTTAGACAGAGATTTTGCAGCCTCTTTTAAGAAATTTATTTTGCGTCTGCGCTTTCGACACATAACCCTATTTTTGCCTGTGGTTCACCGATTTTAAAGTTTACGAAAAATCAGTACTTACTTTTATTCTCCATAAGTTATATATTGATATTTAAATATATGCAAATAGTTCTCTTGATTTTGTTTTTTAAAGTAGATGTAAACAATACAGTATAAGCAAAACACAAAGTAAGGTTAGGTTTGGTAGTAGAATAAAAAGCAAGTGTGCCAGATTGTAACATGTAAATTAATTACTGAATTAAAACATCCTTAAAAATGCAAGTCCGTTTTAATTTCTTTACACTATTTTATTTTTCTTACTGCTATGGATTTTTCGCTAATTAGAGCCTATGTATCAATGATATTTTAATTAATAAGGCATTAAAATGTCAACCTTCTTAAATAATTGATATATAAAATTCTACAATCCGGCAACCACGCAGTTTCAGAATAACGTTAACCACTACGGAATTGCAAAATAAGAGGTGCAAAGTGTCTCTATTAAGTGGCTTATTTATCTCTAACTTTATTAAATTTAAAAGTCCATTGGCGTCCTGAGCAAAATGAACGAATGTTTTTAATAAAAAACAAAACTTTGCAACTGACTTCTGTGAACTTTTTATTTCCTCTCTAAACTAAGCAATTAAAAATAAAGTTTCTTGGTCTCCTGAGTTTTTATTATATGTAATTATTACTTTTTAAAATCTGCCTTTTTGGGTTAAAAAAAACAAGAAATTTTCCTTTTGCATATTAAACTTATTAATTATTATTTTTTTCTCTCAAACTGCTGTATTTTTCTTGCCCAATACAAAATACACAAAAATCAGTTTTATATTTTACAACCGATGTTTCGATGCTGGTTAGCATCATCATCAGGACCAGATTAATCTTATTTAGATAATTAAAAACATGTAAAAACTGAAAAACCATACAGATTTTATTTTATTTAGATACTTTTTTTAATTAGATTAATCTGGCCCTGATGATGATGCTAAGCAGCATTGAAACGTTGGATGTTTGATCTCTTTATTAATAAAATAGTCAAAGAAATCTGCTTATGTTCTACCTTTCCTAAGGATATGTAAGTTTAAAAACTATTTTTCCAAAAAGTTTTAAATAGTTTATATATCCGTTTTGTCCTTATATTTGTGCACGTTTTACAGCATACCAATAGTTGGTTTTTTCATACCGGGTGTTGCTCCGTCAAGCGGGACATAGGGAATACCATATAAATTTTGAAGTGGTCCAATATTGGCTTCCCTAATTATTTTAGAAGAAGATATAATTGGGATTTTTAGAGAGCACGAAAAGTTGTACTAAGTGTACAAATTTCAGCTCTTTTCAGTCCGCGATCTAAGAGATAAATGCTAAAATAAGTTACGAATCTCCTATCTTCTTACCCGCCTTGTACTATTAGAAGTTTATAATAAAATACTAGAAAAATTATTTAACCTCTTACTCTCAAGTTGTCAGATCAATGTCACATCATTCTTAAATAATGAACTACTCAAATCAAGAAAAAATCACTATTATAAAATGGTTTTACCAGGGAAATAGGTATCGAAGAGTAGCGGACATTTTCCCAATAGACCAATACCGAGGCCAATACTAAGTAAATCGACAATAGAAAGGACGATAAAAAATTTGAAACTACAGGCACAGTAATTAATAATTGCAAATATGAAGAAAATCGACGTGATCTTTCGCCAAACGATTTGTTTCTATGGGGACATTTAAAAACTAAGCTACCAATAAAAATATGAAAATTTAGTCCAGCTAAGGAATGCTATTTCCGCTGAATGTGCCAGAATATGGATGTACCAACTAGCCAACGTAAGAAATAAGTTTTATAATCGTTTGGGTTATTGTCTGGCAGTTAATAGAGGAATATTTGAGCATTTGATTAAATCCTGATATTTTTGTCATAAATTAACTTCTAAATGTAGAAAAATTTGTTTTATTGTCTTGCGTAACTGTGAGTGCATGTGTTGGAATTAGCTGTAAACTAAAATGAAATGCGGGGATTCTTTTTGAAATTCCCGTATAAAATTGTTCAGTTTTGGCAATGACATTATAAATTAATAATTATAAATTAATATAAATAAAAGGTAAGATCTAAATTGTCACTAATAAATCGATATGGTGTTTTTATTGTTGATTTCTAAAGTACAGGGTGCATAATGAGATACTACGTTGCAGAAGTATTAAGCAGTTTACTCTTTACTGGTTGGTTGAAAAATGCTCAAATTTTCATTTTGGCTGGAACTTACTGTGCTCTTCAATAAATCCTTATAGCATTTTTTTCTAAAATAATTAGGGGAGCCAATATTTGACTACTTTAAAATTTATATGGGATTCCCTGTCCCGCTCGACCGAGCAACACCCGGTATAGGTAATATATAAAAATATGATATTATTTTAAAAAGTGAAATTTTTAGGTTTGAGCTATGCTTTATTATGTGGGTTATATTTTCTTGAATTTTTTTAGCCTGAAAGGATAGATCCTCAAGGCAACCCGAGCCAATACGACATCCGATCCGACGTCTGGTCTTTGGGCATTTCCTTAATAGAAATGGCCACGGGCACATTCCCCTACTCCCAGTGGGGCACCCCATTCGAACAACTCAAACAAGTAGTCGCCGACGATCCGCCTAGGTTGCCCGCCGACGGGCAGTATTCTTCAGAATTTCAAGATTTCATCTCGAAGTGTTTACAAAAAAATGTGTTGACAGGTAAGCTAATTTATTTTTATAAAAAATTAGAGGGTTCTGCTATAAAAGAAAAATGGGCAATATATGATAAAAAATTCTAAACTGCAGTTAATTTTACAGGGTGTCCCATTTTGGTTGAAACTATGGTGACCTAGTTGCAACTATGGGATATCTCAGTTATTAATAAAAATAGAACCTTACAATTTATATTGTAATTTAATTATAGGCATGATGACAATATCCAAAAATGACTGTTATTTGGTATTTATTACATGATCACTTGCCGCCAAACTTCTAAATGCTTATAGCTAAATACACAATAGCTTTGTTCGCGGGATTGATTCTGAACCGGTTCTGGGACTATTCGCATGCGCAGTGAAAAAGCAGCGTTTGCAGTTAGTAAAATCCTGAATTTTTAGTAACAGTTCTGTGTTCGCGGGTTACAATGGAATCAGTTCGTTACCGGTTCGTAACCTGATTAGCAGTCCTGGAATTTTTGTTGGAACTAAAAGTTCAGTTCGGAATTTCATGCGCATTGTCGACATGGTTAGCTGTTTTCTGTTTTTGTGGTACAGAAATAAACCGTTGTATTACAGTTTATTTATTTCTGCCACTTTTTAGGCGGGTTAATATACCTGTTGAATATATTTTTTATATTTTTGTGATTCTGAGCGTATATAAACAAAGGATTTTTAATTTTATTCCGTATGAATGTATGTATGCAATAAAATAAATAAAGATTTAATTAAAAAATATAGACAATATTACAAGATTTTACCATTTCTTGTTGTTTGAATTTTATCTTTAGTTAAATACACATACTTATGTTAAAAACGAGAGGCGGCAGGGAATCCCTCGTCTTCCGCCGAGAGACCTTGAGTGGCTTTCGACAGTAGAACAATTTACCTTTTTGTTTAAATTTAATTTTTTTTGTGTAGTATCCAATTTAACCATGAAAAATCCTAACCAAAAGGCTAGGTTAGAATACATCCTCAGCTGTATAGAAAATCGTTCGCAGTAAATAAAAATTCCGAACTAATAAATAACTAGACATGCGCTTTAAAACAATTCTAAACCAGTTCGGTTCTGGTTCAGAATCGGTTCATTACTAGGCCCGCGAACAAAGCTAATATATGTTATTACCCGACTTCATTTTTCTAAATTTTTTCAGTATTGATTATTTTTAAATTTTTAGTGAGTTTTATTTATCTTTTTGAAGTTGGTTTATTTTTTATTTTTTCTTATATTTATTATATATTATACTCTAATTCGTATTTCATTTTTAACATTTTATCGGTGACCATTCACTAAATAAAAACACTACAAGAACCTTTTTCTCTCATGTAAACCCTTCGCACAAAAGGAAATGCTACTCCTAATAGGTATAAGTTGGGTATAAACGGAAACACCTGACCCACAAAAATAAAATACATGCAAAAAAATATATGAACTATTAGCTAAATGACAACGACATGAAAAATAAAAATATTTTAACATTATATTTACTACCTTGATTGTTCAGACATCCTGCAAAGGTAGCATATTATATATCTACTAGAGGCAGGTTTGCTTGAAAAATAAGTCTATTATAGTACCTTTTTCTTTCGCGATCCTGACAGGTTTTTCTTGTGGAACCACTGATAAAGTGCACTCTTTTGAATAAAAAGGAATTTTTAAAATAGGTATCTAACATATATCCTCCTCCCTTTTTTAAAGTCGGTTAATAAAAAGCCTTTCTCAAATCTAAAAAGACCATTTGAAGGGAATGACGTCACGAGTATATCAAATATGTTCAATATCAAATTCTAGATTGTATTTCACATACCTTTAGAGCATATAACAGCTTTTGTGAAAGACAAAACGCATCCCTGTTTATTGTTGACGTCACGTGTAATCAGGGTGATTCAAAAATCCATCACGAAACTTAAGGGGTGATTCTACTTGACAAAATAAGGGTAGAACTTCATATAATTTTTTTCAAAATATCAGTCAATTTTTTTCAATTTTAAAAAAAAAAAACTTTTTTTTTTAATTTTTAACACCCCGTAGTTCAAAAACTAAGACGTTTAGGACATATGTTTATATGAAGTTTTTTTCTTATTTTTTTATTGTAGAATCGTTTGGTTAAGTTTGTCAGTTGATTTTCTAGACACCCTGTATGTATGTAGGTAATTTGATTGAAATTGATGAAAAATTTGATGTCCATCGATGCCTAAACGGTGAGGTTTATCAACTTTAATAAAGAGTACCTTATTTTTTAAGTTATTGATTGTCTATAAAATGGCGCCCCTAGCTTTGCGATATCTGTCAAAATAAAAAAATATGATGTAAATAAATTTTAAGTTTTAGGTAAAGTGTCCTCTGGCGGTATTTAAAAAAGTATTTTGTCTTAAAATTTTAGAATCTGCAAAGCTCGATTTGTTAATAATAATAATAATAATAATCTTTATTAAAATAGGATTACCTAATACAAAAGTTAAAATTTTTATAAATAACAAATACAATATCCACACTAATTTTAAAAATTCACAATAAAAAATTAATTAACATGCACAGTTTAGCTAAAAGCAACATTTAAAAAATAAAATCAGTTAACCATTTTGAGGTGTTTGGTCAATCTACGCTTAAATATTGGCACTGTTGGACTAGACTTAATTTCATTTGGCAACCTATTATACTGGGATACACCTTTAACAAACAATGATGCCTCGGACAAATGCAGTCTGGTTCTTGTTAAATAAAAATTATTATTGTTCCGCGTGTTATAGTCATGAACTTGATTATTCATTGTTAAAAATTGATCAAAATAATTTGGTAACAACCCATTACATATTTTAAATAAAAAAACCATTGTGAGATAATAAAGCCTTTCTTGAACCGTAAACCAGTCAAGGGTAGATAGCATCATTCTTATAGGCGTATACCTATTGCACCCCAGTATAACCCTCATCCCTCTATTCATTAATTTTTGGAGAGAATCCTTTTGATTATTAGTCATAAGGTATAATAATGAGCTACAGTAATCAAAGTGTGGCTGCAGCACTGTTCTAAACACTGTGGTCCTTGCATATATAGACAAATTTCTGGAAACTCTTGTAAAAAAATACAGTTTCTTCCTAATTTTTTTAGATATATATTCAAAATGTTTATCAAATTTGAGAGAATTGTCAATAATAAAACCCAAATATTTTATTTCAGAAACCCATTCTATCCTTTCACCATTTATCTCCAAGTTTAAATTATCAAAGTTAATATTTTTAAGTTTATATTTTGTGCTAAGGACCATAGCTTTAGTTTTAAGTATGTTTAATTTTAATTTATTTACTTTAAAATATTTATCCAACTTTTTAAAACTAAGTTTACATCCTCTTTCACTTTGTTAATATCTGTACCAGTACATGCAATTAGGGTGTCATCTGCAAAAAGATTTAAAAACTCAAAATTATGAATATAAGCAATGTCATTCATATAAATGATAAATAAAAGAGGGCCCAATATACTACCCTGTGGTACTCCAATATTAACATACTTTTTATCAGAAAGTGAACTTCCACACCTTGTCACCTGCTCGCGTTCATTCAAGTATTGTTCAAGCCAACTCAACACTCTTCCAGTTAATCCATAATACTTTAATTTTCTCAACAGAAGCGCCCGGTCAATAGTTTCAAATGCCCTCTTAAGGTCTAAAAAGACTGCTATAATGTATTTACCTTCATCAATAGCTTGCTTCCATTTTGTTACTGTTAGTTGTAAGGCTGTTTCACACGAGTGTTCTTCTCTGAAGCCTGATTGTAATTGTATAAAAATATTGTTCGAGTTAAAATATTGTTTTATCTGTTTACATGCAGCTGCTTCTAATATTTTCTCAATATCTGGGAGAGTATTGATTGGCCTGAGATCACAAACATTCTTAGAACCTGAAACCTTTTGGATAGGAGTCACAGTGCTAACTTTTAAATTACTAGGAAAATTACCATACCGTAATGAGGTGTTTACAAAATTCAATAATACATATCCCAAAACATCGAATGACTCTCTAAAAAAGAACTATTAAGTATATTATAGGGGTCATATTTATTTTTAATCGAGAAAACTATTTCTTTTAAAACATTTAGTGTTACAGGTTCAAAATCTTCAAATGTTGTATCAATAATATCATATGTGTCACATGACCATTCTATGTTACATTCAATTGACTTTTCAATATCAACTATACTACTTACAAAATAATCATTAAGCCAATTTGCACATTCTGCTTCGTTTGAAGCCAAACTACCATCATCAAATACAATGGTTCTATAATCAAGTTCCTGAGGCTTTCCCTTAACGAGGGTCTTCAATGTACTCCACATTGCCTTACTATTTCCCTTATTTGCATCAATCTTGCTTTCGTAGTATTCCCTTTTTTAATCTTTATACTATTAACTACTATATTTCTTTTATTTTTAAAATTTTGCCACATAGTGTCCCGTACCTTTATATCATTACTGCCTTTAAATTCTTTATAAGCTTTATCCCTTTGAGCAACTTTTTCCCTAATATCACAATCATACCAAGGCGGCTTTTTAAACTTATTTTTCACTTCTATTAAAGGAGAAAACTCGTCCACTACAAGCTGACATTTTATTACTATGTCATCATAAAGAACCTTTAAGTCTGTTGAATCAAGAAAAAATTGGTTTCTATTAATTTTAAATTAATGTTATGGATTACTTCAGGGTTATGTTTACGAAAGCAATATGAAGCAATTGTATTTTGATTTAATTTATGCAAATTAACCTTTATACAAACAATAGAATGGTCTGTAATTTTAGGAACATCCAATACATTAACTATAACTTTATCAGGTACTCGACATATCACATAATCAATCAATGTTGCAGCTAAATTTGTATACCTAGTGTATTCTAAAACTATCTGACTAAGACCAAACACCTGCATCAATTCTTTAATCTTTTAGAATAGATTTGTGTGCCAAATATCAACTGGATTGGTTAAAAAATAAATGCAATATGGCGAAAATACCAAAATAAAAATTGAATTATGACGGCTTGTAACTTGAAAAGGAATGACATATTGAAAAGAATTATATGAAGCTCTACCCTTATTTTGTCAAGTAGAATCACCCCCTTAAGTTTCGTGATCGATTTTTGAATCAACCTGTATAAACAGCGACGCCATGATGAAATGTATGTTTTAACGTGTAGTTAAAACTTTAAATTAAAAGGGTTTTGTTCCTACCAAACCATTATTTTTTGCAATAATAATATATTTCTTTGGAAATAGGACATACCTTTGTCCATCATAGAACAGCTTTTTAAAAACTGTCAGCATGCCTGTTATAGGTATTTTTTTATTTTTCGCTAATAAATTTATGTTATGCACATTTCAGGTTTAACTACAGTCAACTTCTTGAGCACGAGTTCCTAACCAAACACCGTGACCTGAATACAGACATTTCCAGCTTCATTGGAGAGATGTTAGACTTACCGGACACGAATCCCTGAGATTCATGTACGGTTTCTTAAAAGTTTCGGTTTGTTGCCTATTTGCTGATTTTTGGGAGTTTGTAACTTTTTTTTAGTTTTTTTTTAATTCATCAGGTACTGCAAAGCCATTTTAATAAAATTGTTTTTAAACGAAATTAAATTTACGTGATATTCAGTCTACAGAAGAGAATTTAAGTTTTAATTTATAAATAATTTTTTAAATTGGTATACAGCCTTAAAATTTACAGTTTGTTATGAATACAGTGCTCAGTTTGACGTAACGGCGACTATAATATAATATTTTACTGTGATATAGGAAAGGTAATATTATTTATGACTGTCAGTGAATAATGGAGAGCTGCAATATTTTGAAAAGTTTCATAAGAACATTCATAATTTAAAAATCCCACTCTAAATGAGAATAACATGTTGTAAAGCTAATATTCCAATTGGTTATCACTATAATTTTTACAAGAAAAATTGCAGATGTCACACTGTTAATTGGAATTATAATTTTTAATGTAATAACCAGTATATTGTTTTAATTTTCGATACAATATTAGCTATGAAAAGTTTAAACAATATCAGGTATTCTTTTTTAAATTAACATTCTTAGAACGAAGAATGTCTGGCAACTCCACACTGCGTTTTTACGCTAATTGGTTTTTAATATTAAGTGACTTGGCACCGTTGTTAGCGCCCCTCATCAGAATAATTTTAAACTAACTTAGTAGAACATGACATTTCATACTCAGGTTTTTGTTGCTGT
Source organism: Listronotus bonariensis (assembly GCA_014170235.1). NCBI lineage: Eukaryota > Metazoa > Arthropoda > Insecta > Coleoptera > Curculionidae > Listronotus > Listronotus bonariensis. Next base: position 15,880 of record JACEGR010009332.1, read on the forward strand.
GGATTCAGTTAATATTTTATTTTTTATATATTTCTGTGATTTATTAAATAAATACAATAAAAAGATACAAAAATAGTTAATCAACAATTTGTGCTAAATCTTTTGGTGGCTGTCATCAGGGATTTTGTTAAAAATTGCGCCATGAAGCAAAACGTACAAAGTCGGATTTGTTGTGTCTGCAGTTTAAGTGTAAATATCTAAGAATTTACGTTTTGTGGCTTTATATAAAATTACGTGGAACGTTAGCTGATAACTGCTCTATGTTTTATTAAGGCTTTTATGTTTTACCCATCTATTATTGATCTGTAATACCTTAGAAACGGAATTTGTTATGGTAGCAATAATACCTGCTATCACACCTAGGGCATTATAAGCGTGCATTATGATAATGCCCGCTTATAATGCCCTAATGCGCTAATATGGAAATTTTATTGCTTATCCAATTTTATTTCTCTCACAATAAAGATCAAGTTTGTACAAAAAATTATTTTTCTTTAAACAATACTAAAAATTAAACTTTATATCCAAAATAAAAATTACAATTTTGAAATGTCCCGGAAAATGTAGCTGATCCCACTATAGAATGGTCGGTGTTTTTTGTGATGGTAGCAGCGGTGGTAGCACTAACGCTATTTTGTATAAAAGAACAGTCCATTAAAGAATTTTCAATAGTCGATACGGAATTAACCTCGGAATTAACTGAATTGGCAATCATTTTGGCTACTTTGTTTTTGGATGAAATATTTTCTTCTATATATCCTTCAGCTACTGAAGAGCTTTTCCATTTCCCATGTTGTTTTAGCGTTTCAAACGAAGCACCTGCCTCAATAAGTAAAGTTGACGATGTGCGACGCAAACAGTGGCCGGTGTAAGCTTCTGCATTATCCAATTTTAAAAATTTTGCGATCAATGTTGGGACGCTTCCTATGGTATTTTTTCCAATGGGTTGTACTGTACATCGACCCTTTCTATAGGTAAGAAAGAATCTTCGCTCCTTTATTCCAGCTGGTCTTAATGTTGTGTACTTTTTTATTAAATTTAAAGCGCCTAAATCTTCTTCAATGATAGTAAAACTTTTTGAAGTTGAAGTTTTAGTTTCTGGTACCTTTATAACCAAGACTGTTCCTCTATCTTCAATGTCATCAATAGTCATTTTGACCAACTCATCTCGTCTTAAACCTCCAAAAACACCCATTACCAATATGACTTTGTGTACCAAGTAGATATCATCAGGAGCCTTCTTAATAAATTTTAATATTTGTTCTCCTTCCAAAACTTTAGACTTCTTCGGGACGTATCCTTTCGACTTAACTTTTAAAAAAGATATGAGACGATGGTATTGCGAAATGTCTATATTTTCATAGACCATCAACGTAGACCTTAGGGTGGAATACTTGGTCCAGAGAGAGTTCGGACTGTATTTTTCCGACTAAAAATAATAAAGTTTGTTAAACATATGTATTAAAATAAAATCAATAACTTACCAGTTCCTGAAAATATGCCATTAAAACGGTTTCGGTTATTTGAAGAATTGCGTTCGCATCTTTCCAAATACCAAATATGCCATACTCCCGATCATACTGTTGCCTTGATTTAACTGGCAAAAGATTTTCGGTCGCTTTTATGGCCTTTTCTCTTATATTTTGTGGAATTTCTTCCATTTTGAGCAAATCGTTAAATAAAAAATGCCAACTGACTAACTGATAGAAACATCAAAGTCAAACTTAACACCAGTCATTATCTACTTACGTATACAGGTACAGGTGCAACTTATTTTTATATTGCGAATAAATAATGTAATTAGTCATTGAAAAACTCTTTTTGGGTAAAACATAAAGCATTGTATGCACCACGGGCTTTACTGGACTATAATGCCCATCAGGTCGAAATCTAGCCCTCGGGCTATTTCGACCTTCAGGGCATTATAGTCCTAGTAACGCCCTTGATACATAAATAGCTATTAGGCAATGATACCTAATATTTTGTCTGAAATTTAATGCCTTGTTTTCAAAAGTGCTTCCTTCTAGCTGACACACAACCTAAAGTCGTATATTTTGTGTAAATATGATTAAAAAAAAATCGATATTTTTGATCTAGATACCCATTTTTATCCAGCCGATTGGCCGTTTTTGCAACATTTAGTGTATTCCTTTTACCTTGTAGAACCCTTCTTTTAAACTGTCAATAGTGTCAAGAACGGTTCTACAACATGAAAAAAATGTCAAAAAATTGTAAAAGGAATACTTATGGATGTCGTTCCGGGCGGTTCTGGAGCATAAAAGGAATACAGCAATTGTGTCTATTAATTTAAATTTTCAATAGGACAGACTGAAGGAATTGCCGACAACGCTATCTTTATTGTTTGTGACATTTGTCAATTCGAGATGCCAACCACAATTATTGAGTAACGCTCGGTTTTTGCATTGTGTATATTTTTTGGTAGTTTCCAAGGTTCTTATAATGTGCCTAGAAGTTGTAAACAATGTTATATTGTTTTTCGGATATGAAAATTGGCAAACCACATGTATTAAAAAGTTGACAATATAACAAATTGATGTGTTTTTTTGTTCTAAAAAATGTAAATTTTTTCCTAGAATCTTCAGAAAGAAATAATTTCCAATCTAGTCTTCTGAGTAACTTGGATCTACTTTGCAGTACCTGAAAGTTAAAGTAGACTTAGTAAACGTAAGAGATACAACCTAGTCTATGATCTAGACGAAAATATGTACAAACTTTAATATTTAGTTTTTCCATTATTTTGTCTAGGCTCTCTCGAAAATTTTGTTATAATTGAATTTGATTTTAATCGTCGTTAAGCCGCGTCCACACTTGCAACAATTCGCCGTGCCGCTCTACGCCGCATATTGCGCCACACAGCGCGGACGTGGACGGAATTCACGTCGTTTCGAAGGCTTGGCGAATGATTCGCCGGTGATTCAGAGCTTGTCAGTTTTTTGACGTCAAAGGAGCGCGCAAATAGGTTGGTTAGTTTGGACGAATGTTTGGTGAATTGTTGCAAGTCTGGATGCGGCTTCAAATTCAGTGAGAAATGCAGTAGAGTCAAACGGAAAAATTGATATTTTTGAATTTTTAAATACCCTGAGCGGAAAAAGGTCCCTTTTCTTATTAATTTGTAACGCACTTTTTCCATTCTTTAAATACTTTAACATGTGGTAAAAGAAAATCTCAAAATATTTAGAACAAAGTTTTAAATTAAAATAATGGGATTTTAGTCAAAAGTATTGTTTATGTATTATGTCACAAAACCTCTAAATTTATTTGAGTATCCGACATATTTTTAACACGATTTTGCTTGGGAAATATTTTAATGTACAATAATTCAATAAAAACAGAAGACAGATACAAAAAGTGTCGTTAAAGAATTAAACATATTTATTCTTTTAAAAATATCTTTAAAAAAATTAATGCTGTTTATATATCCAAAAACCGAAAACACTCACTGGCCATTTATAAACTTGATATATGAGTTCCCATTCTTCTATTAAAGTTTAATTTTCAGAATCAATAGTATTATTTGTCACTGAACTCTTTTTTTTATTGATTTTTATACTTTTTATTTATGTTTATTAAAAATTATTAATAATTCAAAAAATAAAGCCTAAAAATATCTTGTATCATAACGGTTTAATAGCGCATAACATGACTATTTTTTTACCACTCTTTCCGCGATCTTCGAATAGTGTGGGCACCTTTCGTAGAAAGCTTTAAAGCTTTCTCAGGGAGGCGACTGAAGGAGTTGTACGGGCGTTTTTGTACCCTTGAGGTATCGAGAAAAGGTTCACGCTAAATTGATGGCTTCTTTCTTTTGGAACTAAGCGCTGTGAGCGTAGATTCCTATAACCTGATGTTTTTACGTTTTGGTGTCAATGCACAGTAGTGACAGTGACCGGTTATGCGCAATACCAGTAGCAGCTCTTGGTTTGACAGCTACAATTTATGCATGTTTAGTAGTTCAATTGCTTCAAATTATACTTTTGCTGCTGGGAGCTTTAAGCTCGATTATCCAGATTTTCCACGGACAAAGCCTGGAATGTCATATGAGCGGAATCGCTCATATAACCGAGAACAGGGAGAGCTGGCCAATTGGCTTAGTAATAAAGCCTATAAAACCAAGACAACAAAAATAGGAAATTTTGTCGAGGTGAAGGACTGTGGTAAGAATAAAAACGGCGATGTCATTTTTAAATGGTTTCAATAAACGCCAACCGTTTAACTTTTTAACGAAATCTTCAAATTTAGTGTACATTTACAACCAATTTGGAAATTTCAAATTGACATTTAAACAATTGGTTAAACTTCACTTGTCAAATCCAAATTTGATAAGTGAAGTTTAACCAATTGTTTAAATGTCAAGTTGAAATTTTAGAATTCGTTGTAAATGTAGCATTAGCGAGAACGGCAAAGTCAAGTATACAATTTGACCTTAACTATTTCTACGTCAAACCACTTTTTCCGCTTCAGGGATTTTTATATTCCAAAGATACAGTGCCTCCGTTTTGTCGTGAGTACAGGGTGTGTTAAAATTAGTGGTAAAATTTATGGCAACCTAACAGCTCGTAACAGACTAATGATGGTAAACATATCTTAAAGTTCAAGTAAAAAATTGCCATATGTACGTGTAATTTTATTATAAAGGAAGTTAGGTGTAAGGGTGATACATATTATTTTATTCAATTGAAAAAATGAAATAATAAGGCTAAGTTTCGCACCCTGTATAATGTGTGTGTAATGTTTGAAACTGTCCTCACTTATAATAGTAGTACAAAATTGTGTCCGCCATTAGAGTTGATGAAAAAAAAATTATGACATACCTAGGATAGGATTAGGTGTTTATGTAACAGTTAGTGGTGGGTACTATTAGTTCAGGTCTATTCACTACATAAATAAAAATGTAATAAATTGTGACTTGACCTTATGTCAAACCAGCAGCGGGACTCCGTGCTTTATAGAATTCTACACCTCGCTTTCTATCGTAGATTTCTACTCGAGAAGTCGATATTTGCACTTTTTGGTACTCTGTGTCACAATAGACTAAACATCGGAAATGTTCGTAAAATGTCTATATGTGTACTAATACTTCTCTGTTTAACTGTGCAAGATGAAAAAGGACACACATACAGCTATTGCGAATTAGATTTATGGAATATCATTACTGAGCAATTGAGTTTTTAATTATTGTTTTTAACACGGAACAAAAAAGGGTTAGGTTTTTAATCGATTTTTATTTAGTTTTATTTTCTTCTACTATTTTGCACTATGGCATTAGCTGTTATTATGTCTATCGGCTATAAGGAAATTAGATTTTCTTGAAGATTAACTTAACCTTTTTTTCATATAAATAGCTATCAATGTTTCCTACTGTGAATAATTTAAAGCAGTAAAGCAAAAATATGTGATCAATTTATTTAAACTAAAAAATTCAATAACAAATTAGTTTTATACAATTGTGAATCTTTGCAAAAATCAAGGTCACATTGGTTCGACAGTAAACACACGGCTAGAACTAAAATTATATTTTTTTATTATTGTAAAAAACAATAAAATGAAATTTTGCATTCTAATAACAGAAAAACAACCAAATAAATATATAAGTCATAGCAAACTAACGAACATCTAAATGGATTTTAGGGTTATAACGTATGTCCTAAAAGTTTTGGCACACAATATTTATCGGTTTTTTTTTAATGAAGAAATTTATTTAAACAATAACTAGTTATCATAAATTACAACTCAATACTTAACTAAACTATACTATCGAATTTCTCGTAAATTCGCCGTCTTAATTGTTCCTCATCTTGTGCTTCCCAGTCTCCATGATAAACCTTTCTAGACAGTACAGTCCAAAAATCCTCTATTGGGCGAGCCTGCGGCAAGTTTGGAGGATTATCGTTCTTGGGAACAAAAGGTATGTGGTGTTGTCGAAGCCAGTTTTGGGTATCTCTTGAGTAATGGCATGATGCTAGGTCTGGCCAAAACATGATATCGTCATTAGCATGATGTTCGCGGACAAACTGAAGCAATTTGGAAAGGCAGTTATCAATATAGCTCTGACTATTCAAAGCTTCATCCCTCACTCTTCCCACAAAAGGTCGGGATACACCCCTGTTAGAAATTGCGCACCAGACAAGGATTTTATCTGCAAATTTCGCTTTATGTTTATATCTAACATTGTCAGGGCATTCCTCTACGTTGTCCGTATAAAATCCATCGTTTCCCTTCATTTCAGAATTACTCAAAGTGAAATACTTTTCGTCATCTAAAATAATAATTTTTTCATTGGCAAAATGAACCCGCCTCAGTTGACGACAACATCTTGGTATACGAAGAAACTGCGCTTGAGAGTATTTGGGGTACTTACGTCTCTTTCGATATTTAAGACCATTCCTCCTCAATTCCAACGATATCGTACTCTTAGAAGATCTGTATTGCCTAGCCAGTCTCCTCGTTGACATTCCAATCTGGTTTTTTGCTCTTCCCACCAATCTCTCTGACCTTTGTGCGGTAAATGCACGTGGTCTTCCACTTTTTGAGAGATTCAGACATGGTATTCCCTGCTCGCACTCCGCTATTGTTCTATAAATGGTTCTGCGTGAAATGTTTTCATTCTGGAATATTCGACAGATTTCAGCTTTAGGTATCCGCCCAACTAACTTGTAGATACTTTTTCTTATTTCTAATTTATACGAAAACTTCAAAATAAATAAATCTCAACTGACAGTAAATAAAGTAAATAAACTTTTGTTTTCAAAGGCAACTTGATATTATTTTGTTTTTGTTAAAATTAGAGAATGAGTTTTGTGCCAAAACTTTTAGGACATACGTTATACAACATTTTTAAATTTTGGTAGAATTCAACACGTTCAGAGACCTCGCTTATAGGCGACCAATTTGATCGACTTCAAGCGTGTTTTCTTGAACACAGAGTGAAGTAGAATAAAGTCGATTTGTAGAATACTACAGTACACAGAGTCCCGCTACAGGCTATCTGCATTGAGTTTAAAAGGCTTTTTCAAAAAAATAAAATGTTTTGAGATATTAAAAAATGACACGGGATGCAATAGAATCATTTCAAGTTCTTCTCATGTCTGGTTCAGGTCTGAAGTATTCCTGTATATACAGGGTGTTACATAATGTAGTACTTGTAGAACATTCTGTAACACTCTGTAGAATTGTCACAATTTATTTTTTGTCAATGTAAGATAACACTCTTTATTAATTAAATCAAAAATTAAGAAAAAATATACCAAATATTCAAGATTTATAGCAAATAAATGGTGATCCATAAATATATGGTCTCTCTGAAAGCTAATATACAGGGTGTCCCACCGGAAACGGCTGCGATCGATTTCTTGAAAAGTGGGCTTTGGAAAATTTTGAAAATTTGGTAACAATATACAGTCGGTGCGGGACATATGACTAAAATAGTTTGACAGCTCTACCACTTCCTTTATTTTAAATTTTAAACTCTCGAGTGTGAAAATTGAACTTAACGCTGAGAGATATTAGAATAAATTATAAATATGTTTCTAATTTTCTAAGACACTAATAGAAAAAAGATTGTTCTAAACACTTGCGAAAAGTGTCTTTCCCACACTTAAAGCTTATCCGAACTCCGCATCGCGTCGTTAGTCTAACTGCTTTTGCGTGCGGAAAAGTATCACTTTGCGCACTTTTTAGGAAAATATATAACTATTTTATAAGTATCCAAATACTTAAGGGAAAAATTTCAATAGGCTCTTTTCTATTTATTAACTAAAAACAACATTTTTAATAGGTTTGTTCCAGCAGGATGTCAGAAATGTTTACAACCGTTTGGATTCTGCGCACGTCAAATTTGTCGTTCCAGCAGTGCCATGTTTCTGACATTATACAATTGTTGGTTGTTCCAGCAGTAGTTTTAAGATGTTGGACACATATTGGAAACTGTTTGAAAAGTTTGCAAACTTTCTTCAAACATTACTGACAATTTTTAACATAACCTTTCTTGTATTGACGTATAAGCAGTATGCACGCCTTGTTTATTTTTCGTTCCAGCAGAAAACTGTTGCAAACATTTCTGACTAATGTTTGTAACAATTTCTGCCTTTTACGATTGTTGCTAACATGTTTCCAACATTCTGCTGGAACAAACCTAATATGTCGCAGATGGCCTGTTTTTGGCTTGCTCAAGTGTCAAATAATTTGTGTTGTGTTTCTTCGGTTTTAATACAAACTGCCATAATCACTAAACAAAAATTATTAATTACAAATTCAATATTCTTTTTATTGTATAACTCAAGATAGGTAAAAAATATTGAATGAGCATTAGGTCGTTTATACAGATAATAAACACGACATCGTTTACATTTTTTTATTTGTTTGGGGCGAATCTGATTGGAAAAAAATGTGTTTTTTAGTTTGTAGGCCACTACTAAAAATAAAAAGAAAAAAAACAGGTTGAAAAAATACACCACTTATGCCCAAATTTTCATTGTTAGCTGTTAATTGCAAATTCTTCCAAAACAGTATACCGGGTGTTGCTCCGCCAAGCGGGACATAGGGAATCCCATGTAAATTTTTAAGTAGTCAAATATTGGCTCACCTGATTATTTTAGAAAAAAATGCTATTTGGATTTATTGAAGAGCACAATGAGTTCCACTTAAAATGAAAACTTGAGCATTTTTCAACCAACCAGTAAAGAGTAAACTGCTTAAATATTTCTGCAACGTAGTATATCATTATGTACCCTGTACTCTAGAAATCAATAATAAAAACACCATATCGATTTATTAGTGACAATTTATTTATAATGTCATTGCCAAAACTGAACAATTTTATACGGGAATTTCAAAAAGCTAATTCCAACACATGCACTCACAGTTACGCAAGACAGTAAAACAAATTTTTCTACATTTAGAAATCAGTTTATGACGAAAATATCAGGATTTAATCAAATGCTCAAATATTCCTCCATTAACTGCCAGACAATAACCCAAACGATTACTAACCTCATTTCTTACGTTGGCTAGTTGGTACATCGATATTCTGGCACATTCAGCGGAATTAGCATTCCTTAGCTGGTCTAAATTTTCATATTTTTTACTGGTATAAAGCTTAGTTTCTAAATGTCCCCATAGAAAAAAATCGTTTGGCGAAAGATCCGGAGACCTGGCTGGCCAACATATTGCGTGGTTCGGGCCTATGATGTCGCTATTAAATGCGTTGTTCAAGTATTCGCGCACAGCTCTGGTACTGTGTGCTGGGCAACCATCCATTTAATACCAAATCTCTTGATTTTCACGAGCAAGGTTGGTGGTGTGGTCTTGTCCAGTAATGTCCTCCAGTTTTCTCGTGCTAGTGTTTCCTTCGGCCTCCTCTACACAAAGTATCACTTCTAAATCTCTCTCGTTTTGTACAATTTGTCTCTGATTTTTACGTCGATTTTCTTCACATTTGCAATTATTGATTACTGTGCCTGTAGTTTCAAATTTTTTATCGTCCGTTCTATTGTCGATTTACTTGGTATTGGCCTCTTGGGAAAATAGGTTGCAAACATGTCCGCTACTCTTCGATAACTATTTCCCTGATAAAACCATTTTATAATAGTGATTTTTTCTTGATTTAAGTAGTTCATTATTTAAAAATGATGTGACATTAATCTGCCAACTTGAGAGTAAGAGGTTAAATAATTTTTCTGGTATTTTATTAAAACTTCTAATAATACAGGGCGCGTAAGAAGATAGGAGATTCGTAACTTATTTTAGCATTTATCTTTTAGCTGGCGAACTGAGAAGAGCTGGAATTTGTACACTGGGTACAACTTTTCGTGCTCTTTAAAAAATCCTTATAATATTTTCTTCTAAAATAATTAGGGGAGCCAATATTGGACCACTTCAAAATTTACATGGAATTCCCTATGTCCCGCTCGACGGAGCAACACCCGGTATATAATATACTGGGCCAAAAAAATCGTTTTTTTTTAATATATTGAAAATATTGTTTAGGGTGATAAAAAAAACATCGTGAAAATTTAAGCTCTTAATATTTATATTTAGAGGGCTATTTCCTTTAATTTAGCTTTTTTTATTTGTACTTTTATTTTTGCGTCAAAACTCTCTAACTATCGAGGAAAAAAAATATGTTTACATACATATGTCTGTAGAAAAATAAATTGCCTACAAAAAACGACTTATTAAAAATTTTCACCAGACTAACCGTTGAATAATCAAGCTTTAAACATTGATATATATTTTTAAATTTACATTTTTATTTTTGAATTTTATAACTAACACAAAAATTAATATAAGGTGAAGTGGGGTAAATGTGATATATTTTTCGAATAGTTGTCTAACAAAGGGGTGAAACACAACTAATTTAGTCGAACGAAGTTAAACTAAAAATGTATAATGCTTTAAATAAAGTTGTTAAGGGATTCTAGGTTTGATATGTACGCAGCATCGCTTCAAAAAAATATTAGGTATTTTTTTTAAAACGGTGTCAATATATCACATTTACCCCGGAACTTGGGGCAAATGTAATAATTCCGTCTACCTACGTATGAATAAGTTATTAGAGACGGTATGGGACAAATGTATAAAGTTTGTATTTTGTTCATTATTTTGCTTCTTGCCAAATTAAAATACACCAATCGAGTCAAAAATTATAAACTTTATTCAGTAAAAACAAAACAAAATATACTTTCTATGAAGCCAGAATGAATATTCTAAGGAATATAAGAAGCCTAAACAGAAAAAAAAACAAATATTCTAAGGGATATAAGTAAATACAAACATACAAATATATATTATTAGGTACTTGCAGTACACATGTCATCGAAAAATATGTGAATTACACATTAACAGGCTAAATTATAGCCTTCAAATGATACATAAAATAAAAAAGAACCGCGTCGATTGACAGATGGTTCTGGCAAAACCATAACAATATCACTTTGGTCTACAGTATCAACGTCCTCTACTGCGGGCCATGAAAAAGTGTTTTTTGAAAATTTTGTGAACTTAACTGTCCACCCATCATCACATGAGTCGGTCACCATTCCAACAAAATGCTTTGTTATTTTTTTGGTGCAATACCTGACTAGCACCCAAGAGTTACGAGTTACAGTTTGGTCAACATCCTTATTTTCGTTCATATTAGCATCTTCAAGCTCTTGCAAGAATTCTTCAGAGTTGTCTGAATCCATATAAAGTGGAGACTCAGGTTCGAGATCTTCACTACTTGAAGAAATTGACCGTTTTTTTTATTTCTTTTAGATGGTTTTGATTTATCTGCTTCCTTTTGCTGTTTTGGTTTTTTATGTTTTCTTTAAGTCGAATCACTGCCTCTTCTGAAGTTAATATCTCCGCACCAGGACATACTCTTGATTTCTTTTGTTTCTCTAGTTTAGGTGCTTGACGAACTGCTGATAATAACAAGTTCTCGAAGGATACACTAGCATGGGGTTCTTCTGTCGATGTTTCTTTCGATGTAGAAGCCACTGCAGCGATATCTGCTATCGAATTTGTATTAACTGCTATAGTATCTGTCCCCACCAATGCTTCGACCTGCGAGCTACTTTTGAAATCATTCCATCTTTTGAGAGCTTCTTGTGTAAAAACTTCCTCTGGTATAACATTTTTGTTTAAAGGACAAATTCCGCCTTTCCGGAATCCACCTCTGATTGCTTCAGTTGAAATAGATTTCCATGTCTCACATAGAAACTGTGAAAACATTTTCTTGGGTAGTTTCTGACCCACATGTTGTCGTTGCCAAGATATCA
>JACEGR010009333.1:0-27652 GCA_014170235.1 Listronotus bonariensis
CCAAGATCCTATGCTAATACCCAGGCTTCAATTGGACCCCGTTTAACATTTAATTCTCAGATCTCTCGTAGTCTAGTGGTATAAGGCGTTGGGTTCTCACGCAGCTGTTACGGGTTCGAATCCCGGTCCAGGAGAGACTTTTTTTATTAGAAAGATCACGTGGGACCACACCTCAAATAATGCTTCACACAAGATTCCTAAATATGACGTCTTGACTGCATGCGCAGTACCCTAAACTAGGTGTTGCCCAAGATTCCTCGTAGCGTCGTAACGTCTGGCGTCGGCGGCATCGGTCTCGTTAAAGTGCCCCATAGTCTACTCATATTTAAAAAGACAGCTGCGTTCTTTTCAATTTCCGAAAACGGACTATTTTCTGCGTTTTCCTTAGATTGTATAGGTGTTTCACAGCTTACTTTGGATGTGGTGGTTGGGGATCTTCTAAACTTCTATTAGAATAAGTGTTCGTTACTGTTGCTGGATCCCTTGATAACTATATTTTCGTAAATGAAATTGAAATGGCAGTTCTCAAAAATTTTGTAAAAAACATAAACTCCCTTTTGAAATGACTTCCATAAATAACCTTGTTCTTTAATTTTTCTTTTAAAAAATGGTCAAATTTGCATTTTCTGAAATTATGCAAAAAAAATACATTGGTAAACAGGAAATTTTAAATTTACATAAATGTGTATAAATTTACACAGGGAACTACAATTTTTTTTAACCATGGTCAGATTCTAAAGCTAAAAGTAGAAAACCATTTAAACAAGGTTGTGGACATTTTCTTAATAACATTATGTAACACCATGTACAAAATTTCATATTTATCAAATACAATGTGTCGACAGATGGACTTACCTGCCATTTTTTTATTTCTAATATTTAAAAAAAAGTTATTTCTTATAAAAATGTTTGCTTTATTTCAAATACTTAAAGTGTTAATAAATATGATATCTATGTTGGTTCAGCACGCGAGAATATTACTACGAAAAAAAAAAGTGTTACAAATTTGAGGGTCATCATTAGGATCTCGGAAATGGTAAAAAATATAGGGTTGGGTAAATTGATAAACTTTATAAACTCGTTTTTTAATTCTAAATCCAACGACATATTACATTTTACATTTATGCGATCACCGTTCATTATTTTAACACTAAAAATTACGATTTTATCCTATACTTTCATGGAAAAGTCCCTTCGCAGGTAAGTATTCATAATTTTTTATGACAGGCTACGATAAAGTTAATATGAGAGTTTTAATAAATTTAATACTTTATTTTAATGCGTTTTATTAAATGTACGCTACTTATATTTATTCTTGTAGCTTGTTACCTAAATTATAAAAAAAGATGTATACTTACCTGCGAATGGATATTTATACGAACGTTTGTGATAAACTCTTAATTTTCCATAAAAGTAAAGTGTGATATGTCGTTGGAATTAGATTACATATACGAGTTTAATAAGTTTAAACTCAAATATTTTGCCCATTAAAAAAAAACAAAGTTGATAAATGCGGCTTAAAGACGAAATATCGGATCCTAAATTTAATGACATAAGTTTGTAGAATGTTAAAAATGATTATGTGTCTCTTTAAATAAACTTAGGAAAAAATAAAAACTGTTATTCAGAATGTGTGTTTTTTTTCGTATAATTCCGGCAGGTAAATTTTTAAATTTTTAAAATAAATATTGTTGGGGATAAAAGTGCGCAAATTTGCCCCTAATATAATCAAACTTGTATATTTTAACGTTTCCAAGATCCTAATGGCGGCCTTCAAACTTGTAACATGTATATTTATTCAACAAAAGGTTAAAATTTTAATATTTTCATGCAATTTAAAGTAGAAGCTACAAAAAAATTGTAACGTAAATAATATTTAGCTGCACTCCTTACGTCACTGACAGTAAAATTTGATTTTGCAATATTTGAATCCTCTAATTAAATTTAAACGCCACATTTTATTCTGTACTAGGTGTTCGAAATATTTTTTAGCAAATTTTATTATTTGCGAAGTTATTATTTATTTAAAAAACATAACATATGCTACATTTTTTAAGGGTAAAGATTGAATTTTAACAATATAGAAAAATATTCTGCGTATTTTATTTAAAATAAGAAAGTAGCATTACATGGAAATATCGGCAAAAAAAAGTTTTCTGCTATTTATAATTAATCAAACTCAAAACATATTCTTTTGGCTAAAAGTTTAAACTCTTTAGAGGGTCTTATTTTCATTTGACAACCTGCTCGTTTTTCGTTAACTTCAAGGGTGCTGGTTGTGCTGCAGAACTCGCTTCTATCGGTAGTGTTGCAGCTATAACTTGGAATTAGTTTGCTTTTATTGAAGTTAATAACAAAACCCAGGAAACACAATACTTTGGTCGTAGCTTTGATATTTTCTATACATTCTTTGTTTTGTCTAACAGTATAAAACCATCTTAGTAGGGTACCGACAAAAAGCTCTTTCTCTTAAGTGAGCAAGAATAGGTTTTAGGACTCTTGTAAAAACGGCGCAATGTTTAGACTAAAACACATTACGTTAAATGGATAAATGACAGTTATAAAGATAAAACTTAAATATTTTTATGGGTTTTTGAAAATTAAATAGGAAAACATGCATCCTTTTGCTTGCGTCTGTCGATAGGCTGGACACTGTAGGGCTTTTGAAATCTCCATCTGTTCGTTTCTTGAATTGTAGTTTCTTTTAAAAGTTTGCGGTTAATGTTGTTAAACTTTTTGTTAAGCCTGTCTGGTTACTGTCCACTTCGAGGATAAGGCCCTGCATACGAAGTGGACTTTTGTAGTTTAAATTTGGTTTTGGAAATGTTGTTTTGTTTGTTGTGTTGTATTTTAATACAGGCTTACGTGACAGAGGTCGTAAATCCTGACTAAAAAGTTTTAGTGTGTTTGCTCTGTTGACCCGTTAATCCAATTTTTTACCAAAAATGTAGTTGGCTATAAGGGCATCTTTTAGCGTCTCTGTAAAATTCTTACTCAAATTTAGTAACAGAAGGTTGAGTCGGAATCTTGACTCATAGTTGTGGATATTAGCTAGTAATCTGCAACCATTGCTAAGTATTTCCACAGTTTCTTTCTTTTTCCTCCTCCTCCATTTTAAAAGATTAAAGAGATCTTAAGCAAGGCCAGTTAGGCTTGCACTAAGTTGTTGTTAAATACCAGCTAATCTTCCATCTCTTTTCAGCACTTGATAATTTACAGCATTTTTACCTCTGTATTAAGCTTAGGGTCTGTAAGGCTTTGAAAATTATCCGGTGATGGGAATTTTTTCATCAGCTAAGATTTTTTATCTTCTGTTAGACCATTTTTAAGAATAGGATCCCATCTTGGCACAATTTCTTCATTGATGTGTGGTAATAATACAGAGCCTGAATTTGATGTCTCTCCTCAAAGTGCAATTGTTGCAATGATATCGAGGCATATCGAGGCTTTTAGGGTCCAGTAAGACAGTAGTCCGGTATTATTGATAGCTAACAACCCATTGCAGTAAAACTTGTAAAATGTCATAGAGGTTGTGGAATTTTTATTTTTATTTATTATTTTTGAGTAACAAAATAGCCACCACACAATATAAAAAAAAATAAAAAAAATTGCTACCACAAGGCATCATCAGAGTTTAAAGAATGTTTTATATGAGTTGCATCACTTGCCCGATAAGCACGTTTTACCGTTTCAGCCCCCGCCTATCACCCTGGTGAATTCTGGTACTTTGGACTTTGACCTGCGGTCCGGCTTAGTACAGTGTGACTCCTCTTCCGAAGTAAGGCGCGCTAAACAGACTGGGGTAGTTTTATTTGCTGTTTGTGTTGATCGGTTGTGTTACTTATGTTTAAAAGTATATTAGGTTTTGTTTTTTTAAGAAACAGTTTACAGAAAAGATGGCAGCAAAATATTGTTCTGTGGATGGATACAGTAGTAAGATGACGAGTGGGTTCTCATTTTTCCGATGCCCAAAGGACGAGTTCAGGTAAGATTTTACTGTTTGTTTCAGTTGTGTCGTTAACGCTTAACATTTTGGGATGTTAATTATTTTTTGTAAAGACACTCTTCACAAGTGCTGTTTTGCTTTTTGAATGTTTTTAAACCACTTTTAACATATTGCCCAACTAGGATATTTTAATATTTACCAAAAATTTAAGTGCGTTACTTTTTACTATGGAGTCCAACATTTTACGTAGTAAAAGTAATCAATTTTTCTGCTTTACTTTGTGATTCTAAATTTTTATGTTAAGAAATAACGAAGCACACATTTCAAAGATTTAATTTGTTTTTTAGCAAGATTTCAGTTCTATCTCACTATGACATTTTCAGAAATCCATAAGAAAGAACATATCTGTAACCATTTTACCAAAATGGGAATTTTCTATTTAATTATCCATATTGCTATTGTTACATGTTTATTCCTACAATAAATAGACAACGTATATTTAAGACGTTTTTTTGCCAAAATCTTAATTGTTAATAATTGATACTTTCGAGAAAAGCCAAGAAAAAATTTATTTGTTTATATATGGGGTTTATATTAAAGTTTGCTTGTTTATATCTTTGACTGTGGTTTTATTGACTTTTTGTCATGTAAGGGACGTACATAATTAGTTCGTCAATGCATGGCTCGCATAAGTCCATTTTTAAAAAAATTGGACATATGGGGTTTTGCAAAACACTTCTGAATTCTGAATATCCTTTAAACCTGTCTACACATTTATTTGATATACAATGTTTTTTTATCGTATTTATAATTTACTAAGGTTTTTATTATTTCCAACTACACGAATCAACAAACAGATAATGCCTGCAACAGGCCACCAAAATATTGACAAGAAGGAGGATTAAAAGACCATTCAATTTTCTCTTGAACTCTCGCAGACACCATAAGTTGATTTAGTTCTCGAGCAGCACCTATAAAATTACTACCTTGGTCACTAAAAGGACACAATGACCACGGCGAGCAATGAATCGCCTTAAAGCAGCGAAAAATGTATCTGTCGTAAGATCTGATGCTAACTCCAGATGCAAAGCCTTTTTGCGGCATAAATACGCTTTTGAGATTTATATCCTCTGCTTTTAGAAAGAGTAAGGCATAAAGATCCACTATAGTCCACACCAACAATGGAAAAAGGTTTTACCTGATTAACCCGAAGTGAGGGTAACTGCCTAATCATTGGCTGCAGTGGTTTTGGGTTAGCTCTAAAACATTTTATGCAATTACTGAAATATTGCCGAATGACTCCACGGGAAGATAATATCCAAAAATGTTGGAAGAGCAAAAATAGCGTTTGTGGTCCTGGATGATTTTTAGCATAAACGACTTGAATAATACGTTTAGTTAAACGGTGTTTTTGGGGTAGGAGAGCAGGAAGTTTGCGATCATATGATAATCCAGCAAAAACCAATCTACCGCCTACCCTGAGAAGACCATCTGTCCCATTAAATGGGTATAGCTTGCGTAAGGACTTAGAAACGGGTTTGTTTTTCTCTAAATTATTAATGTCTTCAGAAAATGTTAAAAATTGCACACGCTTAGCCAATTTAAGAGAAGCATTATGAAGTTCTTGCTAAGTAAGAAGATTAGGTTTTTTTTCCTTGGGAAGTCTGAGTTTCTGGTGAACCTAGGACAATGAGCTATTATTTTTAAAAAAATTTAAAGAATAGAATGTTTTTTAACAATACGTCAACTAAGTCAAGGGAAATAAATTTAATCAAAGATTGCTTATTTCCTTGTTCCTCAGAAATAACAAATAAATGTATTACTGGATTTGAAAATTCTGGCCATCACGTATTAGGAAGCTGAAGCCAAGAAAGTTGGGACAAGTCAAGAGGAAGTAGGCCTGTACTGGCACAATCAGCAAAATTATCATTTGTAGGGACATGAAACCAACATGCAGGAGGAAATATGTCTTGGATCATACTGACCATGTTGTTTAGAAAGGTTTTCCATCGGCGGGGAGGTGACTTAATTCAGAATAAGGCTACTGTAGAATGTAGAAGAAATAAGAAGTATAGGGTAGTTTTTGATTTCTCTTACAGGACTAATAGTAATATGTCATTAATTGATGTGCAATATATAAGAACCACACTTCAACAAGACATCTTTTCATTCTTAGCCAGATTTTTGCATTCAACAACAATAGCTGCGATGTTGCCAAATTCTTCACTTTTTACTATACTTTTATTTCTTGATAAGTATTCTGCTGTTAAAAGCTTTTATGTTGACATCTTAGTGAGAAATTTTTCTTCCTTATTTCTAACTTATCTCTTTTCACTACAATTTTATGTCCTCTTAATGTTAATTTAGAAGCCGAAAGCAGGTTATGTTTGATCTTGGGCACAATAAGTGCTTCAACTGACAATTTATGTCCTTGACATTCTAATTTTAGTATTCCTTTCTTATTGGTTCTTAACATTTCACCATTTGCTATGTGTATTGACACAGGACTTTCCAAATTTCTTATATTTATCATGTATTTTTCCATTGCACTTGTCATAAAATGGTTACTTGCACCTGAATCTAATACAAAAGTTATTTTGCCTTCAACATTTGTGCACAAATTTGCTGCATACATCTGAACTTCTCCTTCAGCTTCGTTTGCCTGATGCTGCTTGTCTTGTTCCCAGTTTTTATTTCTATATCACCACTCTCTTTTATTTAAACCTCTGCCTCTATAGTATGGCCTTCCTCTATTATTTTGGTTTCTTGAACACTGAGCTTGAAAATGATTTAAATTTCCACATTTAAAACATCCTCTTTCTGTTACCTTAAAGCTTGCTTCCGTTTCACTATCATTGCTGTCCGTCTTGGCTTGCGCCTTCACCTCTTCATCAAGTAATCTTGCCTTTACAAATTCTAGCGTAACATTTGACACAGTCTCTAGTGCAGTCACTACAGTATCATATTTCGATGTTAATGATAAATGGAGATTACATACTTTGTCGCTGTCACTTAGTCTTGTTCCATGTTCCTTAAGTTCTCTAATAATCGTGTCAAATTTTAAGAAATGATCTTCGAGCCTTTCGTTGGTTGTCTTTAAAGTTATGAGTTTTCTCCATAAATATAACTTAGTTATTGAACTGGATCTCACAAAAACCTTTTTTAACGCATCAATTATTGTCCTCTCGCAGGTTTGCAATCTTTTATTATATCCAAATGCTTATCCGAAACACCTTAAACGATTACTGATTGGGCCTTGGTGTCTAATTTATTCCACGCTTCTTTTTCTGAAGTAGTAGCGGTTGGTTCAAGAGTTTTCTCTATGGCATCTATGTCATGTTCTCGCCTTAATAAAGTTAAAATTCTAAACTGCCAATTATTAAAATTGTTAGCCTCCAATACATGCACCGCCATGGAACTGATGCCCGCCATTTTATTCCGAATGCTTTAACAACTGGGCCCATAACTTGATAAAGTTTATGGGATTTATTGAAACATATTTTAAACGTTTGCGTTTTAATTATTAACTTAAGACGAGATTAAATTTGTTATTACACAAAGAAACAACTTCTTCTACTAGACTACTCACTACTGTACATGGCGCTTAGCAACAAGTATTGACATTTCAACATTTGGCCACAGTGGCGACATCTATTAACTAATGTCTAACCTAGTTCACCACAAATATAAAAATACTATTTATCGGTAACGTTACAACTCTTTACTTGAATAAAGTTGACATAGATGGCGACATGTATTCTAACAGCTAGTACTGAAGTATATATAGGTTTATAAAATATTGGATCTGGGGAACATAACAAAACTTTGGGAAATTGATGATATTTGTTTGGGTACACGCCAAAAATGAAATTTTTTTACAGCAAAATAAAGAAAAACCTAAAAAAAATATAAAACAAGTATTTAGAAAACTAAACATCGACGTTTTGGTGCCAAGTCTACCACCGTTGCCCAGATAAAAATAAAATATAAATAAAAATTTAAAAATTAACCATTATTTAAAATTTTAGTGTTAGTTTTAGGAGATTCTGAAAACGTTTGGCATTAAATGTCAAATATATTTGTTTGGTTATAATGTTATAACGACCTACATAACAGGTTGCTGGAGTATTTATTATTCATAATACAAAAAGGTGGTGAGTTATTTAATTATGAGTTTTCCAGAAGATACTTCTGCCTCCAGCAAAGGAACCCAAGTGTTTTCTAAATTAACAGATATTAATATTTGCACATTTATCTTAATAATATTGAAAGTTTATGACAGGAATGAATATACACCTACCGAATACCGAATATGTAAAAATATTTACAACTCATAAACAATAATATTTAACAATAAACTGTACAACGACTTTGAACGTTTAAAAATAAAAATGCTGTATAAATAAAATAATGGTATTTTTATGATAGTTAGTTTTCCAGAAAATATTTTTTAGCAACTTTTTTATAAACAATAATATTTTTACTATTCTTAATTTTGTGTGGTAAACTATTATATATTAGAATTTTATTATGTAAAAGTGACTTTTTGCCGAAATTACTTTGAATTTGAAATGTTTGTAAAACATATGTTAATTTGATATTTGAATGTTTTTCTTTATGAAAAATGGCCTGAATAACTGTACTAATTTTTAATTTATATAACCTCTCCAAATCCAAAAATCCCTTTGGTTTATATAAATTTATTGTTGGTTCAAAAATTGGTAATTTATAAATACATTTAATAGCTTTATTTTGCAGTTTTTTAAAAGGTTTTAATACTGTTAAACTAGCAGCTCCCCAAACTGAAATTAAATATTGAAGCTTTAAATAAATTAATGCAAAATAAATGTTTTTTAAATAAACTAATGGAATGTAGTAACGTGCTTTATATAAAATGCCAATCAATGGAGATATACTATTTCTAAGATGTTCAGTATGTTTTTTCCAACTAAAATTTTCATCCTTGTATAATCTTAAAAATTTAATTGACCTTGAGTGGTTTATTTTATTACCATTAAATATGATTGGAGCCAAAATATTATTTATTTTCTTTTTGAAATTATCATAAAGGACGATTTTTGAAAATTAAGAGTTAATTTAAAAGAATAAAGCCATTTTTGTATTTTTTCTAAAGCATGTAGAATGTTTGTTAAAATCTTGGAAACACATATTAGCAAAATAAATTATTGTGATATCATCAGCAAATAATTTAATTTTTCCGCGTAAATTTAATTTGGATATAGAGTTAATATACACAAGAAACAAAGTAGGTTCTAAAATTGATCCCTGCGGAACACCACAACTAATGTTTTTTTTTTTTGAACTTGTACTATTTCCAATTTTAACATATTGCTTTGTGTTTCTACTATGCCAGTTTTTATTTTAGGGGTAATTACATATTTTATCCGGCAAGAATTTTTTTTGATATTGTTGGCTGCAAAATTAATTTTGTACAGCCAGTATCGGTAAGAAGTTTGGTTAAAGTGTTATTTATTTTTATATGGAGTAAACTATGATTTATTTCCATATGCATATCTGCTATATGGGGTAGTTGTTCAGGCTGGCATTCGTATAAATTTGTATCGTTTACCAAATAGATAATAGAGTCATTGACCTCGTCATAAAATATTTTATTTGGCCTAAAATTAAATTGGTTGGAAATGGTTGGCCTGCAGCTTTATCGTATTGATTTTTATCGTTTATTATTTGTGATGAATCAAATTGATTATCAATTTAGAATAATTCTTGTGATACACAATTACGCGGTCCTGTAGATTGGAACTAATTATTTGTCTGGTAAAGTGGTTGTCTTATAGTTGGATTTTTAGTAGTTGTTGGCATTGGTTCGGGTTGTGTATTTGGTACTTGCCCTGTGAATTTAAAAACATTTTTGTAGGGGGAGGGCAAATACTTGTTTATTTATAGAAAAATATCTTTTTAGTATTGGTCTCGATTGTATTGAAATCGGTTGATTAGGAAATCCAAAGTTTTGATTTTGATAAGAACTTTGATTTTGATATACGTTTGGGTTTTTGTATAAATTTGGCAAATAATATTTTAGATTATTTTGTCCAACGTTTTGTATGACCCTAGGTATACAATTTTAATTGTAATTTATATTAAGTTTTGACTGTGTCTGCGGCAGTGGCCTAAATAGGTTTTGAGACTACTGAAAATTTTCTTCTTCAGTTACCAATGTAATTGCTGTTTTAAAATTTTGTGGATTTTTTAGCCTTTTAAATAATTTGTAAATTTTCCGTAAGTCCACGAATAAAAGTTTTAAAAGTAATTTGCTCATATAATATATTACTTTTTCCTGTGCTGAAAGTATATTTATTGGTATTAATGATACATTTTTAAGTACTTCGCGTAAAAGTTTCAAAATCAAGAGCGCTTTTTGATTTTTATTCGGTCTTGCCATTAATAAATCTTGTTCAAAATATTATAAATTTCGGTTATTTTCAAAACGATTTTCTAGGGCATTCCTAATAAGATCCCTGGTATTTAATTCGGCTCTGCAACCTACTAAAATTTAGGCTCTACCTATAAATTTTGTTTGTATAACGCCAATAAAATAATTATTAAGGACATTATTAATATTTTGACCATAGGTCGCAAATAAAAAATTACAAGCTGATACAAACTTTGGTAATTTAATTGAATCACCATCAAAATTAGGGATTATATCAACATACATTTTTAACATACCTAAATTAGGTTGTTGTTGTTGTTCTTGGGCCACTTATTTCTTTTTAAAAGTTACCTTTTTGAAACAATCGCCAACTAATCGTTTTCACTCATAAACTGGATATTATTTTAATAGTTCTAATTTTATTAAAGTAATGAAAACAATAGATTTATTGTGTGTCAAAAAGTTTAAATATAATATTTCTTCTAAAACTAAAATAAAATATGCCTATTTCTTTAAAAATTTAATTTTATATTTTTTAGTTAATTGATATATATATATATATATATATATATATATATATATATATATATATATATATATATATATATATATATATATATATATATATATAAATATATATATATATATATATATATATATATATATATATATATATGTAAAATGTAAATGTAAAAATAGGAATACTTGGCACTTACCAATCAGAATATTGGCACTCAATCTTTTTGCCTGTCTCGCGAGATGATTCTCCACCACTCTCTTGTACCGCAGACCTGATGGTCCTGGAGTCTGGATGTCTTCGGGATGGCCTGAAGTCTGAATGTCTTCGGGATGGTTCTTTTATAAGCACCAAAGGATTAAAATCCACGTTTTTGCGAAAATCGGACCCGATACCTTGATTTTTTTACAAAAACTGCACTGATCCTTGACCGACAGTGCCAGTTAAATGTTCAGTCCGTGCAAAGTACTTTTTTAACAAACTTTATTTTATAAAAAATACAAAGTACAGGTTAAATCTAACGTTAACAGTAGAGTTTGGGTGAAGAATAGTTATACAAAGCGAAATAGGTCTTATTTATAAGTTCGTAATGCTGATTCTGCTTCTCAGGAATCTTGTGAGAACGGCGTCCCAATGGTGGTCACATAACTTACTTCGAAGGCTTGATAAACAAAATATTATTTGGAAATAAATTTGCCATTTTTGGGGTGATAATACAATCGGATGCCCAGAATCAATTAAAATAGTTATTTGTTTTTGTGAAGTAAGAATATTATTTAAAATACCCATTAGGTTTGGAACAAATTTAATCTTTTGCCTTTTGATTGAGACTTGAGATTCACGGTTTTCGCGTAAATAAATAAAAACTATTTCTTGGCATGGTTATTTTGTATAGAAAATATCAAATTCTACAGTAAAAAATCACCTTTGCTATTTATTCCTTAATTAGATAGGATTTTTATGCCAAAAACGATTTTTATTTATTTACGCAAAAACCGTACATCGAATAAAAAAAAACTCAAAAAAATTGTGTCAAACTAAATGGGAATTTAAAAAATAATTTTATTATAGAAAAATGCAGTGGCGTACTATTTTTTTAAATATTTACCTTAAACCCCTTATGAACGACACTGGTAATTTTTGTTCCTGTATGACAAAAAATGTTGGTGCATGGGAGGCGTCCCTAAAATATCTTAAAAATAATGAAATTGGTATAAAAGTTATTAAAAAAAACAATATTTTTAAAAAAATTTAACATCCTGTGGTTCAAAAACGAAGACGTTTAGGACATATATTTATATGAAGTTTTTTTCCTAATATTTGTTTTTGAATTTATATCCGAAGTTTCTTGGATATAATAACCAATAAGATAATAAAAAAATAATTTTAAATAAATGATATTTTATTAATATATAAATATTTACCGATAATTCCTAAACATTTTGTTACGTTATCTTTACCGGTTGATTTAAAACTAAATTTTAATTAAAAGTTTCTTAAATGTTCATGTAAAAATTAAAATTTTTAAAAATCGATCGATCGAGAGATTAATTTTCCATGGTAACTACTTAAAAAAATTATATATAAACTTAATTTTTATGATTAAGTTTAAAATGGGAGGTCCAATTAACGTGATCTTATTCAAAGGTAATTAAGTTTAATAAAAAATTATGAAATTTACGTACGCCTATGACGACTACGAAATTTAGTCAAAATACACGGAATTTCACATTTGATTACTTTTTATATTGGAGAATTATAGTTTTGGCAAACGTATTTGACAAAGTCATCAATTCCACGTTGACTCTTTGTATAATCCTTGCTAAGGATTATAGAATTAAAACACTTAATTCACTTTTAAGACTTTTATTTGTTCAGCACTAAATCAACATGAACAATACCATTATAATCTACACGCCTTCGAGGATTACCAACCTACTAGTTATATTCTAATAACCCTAGAGTATTATGTGTTGCCTATAGGTCAACACTGTACTAATAGACCTACTATAGGCACTACTAGGCCTACTATCATACACTCTTATATTTTAAAAATAAACAGGATTTACCAGGGACGAACTAAACATTTTTATGTTAAAAAAATCTTTTTAATTAACATTAATTTTAGCCATTAACCATCTGTGAAGTCCTAAACTAATAATAAGAACCTGTCAGTCACTGCTAATGATGCTAAGAAGAGAGATAAGAAAAAAATTGATAAAGTATTTATTAAGGTGTTTTCAGTAATAATATTCTCTTATAATAATAACGTTAATAAATGTCAGGTGGTTATACTGAGTTTTTTTTTATTGGAACAATATTCAGGAATATGTTTCTTGGCAATTTTAAAAAGAAACATTTATATTAACATGGGTTTAATAGTACTTTATTCATAAGATACAGGGCATTAAACTTTTAAAAGCAACTTTTTTTTGGAAGGGGTATTTGAACGAATTATTTTAGCAAAAAAATTTTCCCTTCCTAATTTTTTATAGCCAAAATATTGAGTTGTGTGTTATGCTTAAAGTCAGTCTTTAGGCAACGAGGTTGTAACTAGACTTTCTTCTTTAAAATCTGACGATGGCTATGATGCCACGCACTTTCTTTGAAAGTTGATTTGATTAGAATTGATGTGACTATGATGAGTCACACCAATTTATAAGTAAGAAAAAAGAGATTTAAAAAAGTCAAAAAGCAATAATAAATTAGTGAGCTAGTATATTTCAGGATGAGCAAGTTGTTAGAGTGCGTGCAAATCTACCCGCAGGTCAGGGTGAGGAATAATAAGTTCGTGTTGGCGCCACCATTTTTTACAGACTACAAGCTGGGAGTCTCTTAGGTGTTATAGGAACTTGCTCAACGATCACAAACTATTGCACAGAAGAAGCTAAATAATAATATAAAATATTTTAATAAAAAAAGAGAGGTATTCGGGTGAGCTAGATAAAGAAAATAAAAGCGCAATTTAAAAATAAATTTATTATTTAAGACAAGATTTAAAAAAATATAATAATTTTATAATTAAAGTTTTTAATAAAAAAAAGGTTGAGATAGGTCTGTTCTTTTACAAAAAAGTCAAGCTTAACGTTAAAAAAATAACAATTTTGAATGACTAGTTATATAAGAATTAAGTTAAATACGACAAAAAAACTTATAAATTAGTTGGGTTAGTTAATAAATTAGCAATTGCCTGTTTATCGTTGGTGTTTGAATATCCTGGTAAGGTTAGCTAGGCTTCAGACAATTCAAACTACCAGGTAGTTAAACTAACTCCAGCTTAATGACATCCAAGAAAAAGACTTCTTGTTAAAAAGTCAAAACTCCGGAAGAAAAGGTCCAGATAAAAAAAGTCCAAATAAAATAGGCCTTAAAGTTGTTGGGCGGCCTTGTAAAATTGAATTCAGCAATAGGTTCATCACAAAATCCTGCCTTTGCCATTATATTTTTGCTAATTGCACAAAAATATTCCTTAATATAGGAAAAACTTGCCTTAACAAGAAATGTTTGAAAGTTTTTAAATAAAATCCCTTGCGGATGGCTTTGAAAAACCCAGATTTAAAACACTTCCAGCGACCCTGCTGTCTGCCAAGTAAATACCCTTTCTCCCCTCAAGCCGGCTTAAGTCAACGAAAATATACCAACCTTCGAAAAAAATAAACCCTACTACGCACGACTTAAATTTGCCTAATTTTTGGCCCAAGCTGTTCAAACCGTTGCTAATAATATAATGGGCCGCATTTTCAAAGAAGAAGAAGGAGAAAAAAATAGCCTTAAAACTTTTGACACCAGTTCGATTCATGTACATCGTCTCGAACGTTGTGCATCGTGTAGTGATTGTGCGAGAATTCTTGGCGTTTTTCAGGGTGTAAAATACTAACCTCTGTGTATATTTACCCTTTCCTGGTGAGTTGTAACCCTATTTTTGTAAATTGAT
Organism: Listronotus bonariensis; assembly: GCA_014170235.1. Lineage (NCBI taxonomy): Eukaryota > Metazoa > Arthropoda > Insecta > Coleoptera > Curculionidae > Listronotus > Listronotus bonariensis. Next base: position 14,810 of record JACEGR010009333.1, read on the forward strand.
AGATATTTTATTATTTTTTAAGTTAAATTTCTAATATAACAGATGGACGATTCCCCTGACCCGGGAGGGGGAATTTAAACCTATCAAATGTTGACATAGATAACATTCATGAAATTATTGGCATCGAACAGACACAAAAAAACGAAAAAAATAATCCGTATCAGAATAGTAACAACAAAAAAACTCGCCTCTGCCTTCTTTACAGGCTAGTTGGAATGATGTTTATAACAATGATCCAATAAATAACCCTGCAAATAATCCAATTTTAAACAATCCAGTCTCGAATAATACAGTTTTAAAAAGCCAGTTAATTCAGTTTTAAGCGAGCCAGTTTCAAATAATCCTAACAATAAAAACATTAATCTCAATTTATACAGGTCTACCGATATAGGTCCCTTTATTTTATATATAGAGTCGACGGAAAAATCCGGTAATAATATAGGTAGATTTAATCATATTAAAATAGCTAGGGAAATTTTCAACTTAAAATTAAACGAGATTAAAAATGCTATTCCAAGGGAAATAATCGTCTCAGTATTGAATTTACAAATTTTATATCAGCAAATAACTTTGTACAAAATAAAATCCTTCTGGAGAAAGGTTACAACCGATTAATACCCTATAATTTTGTATCTTGCAAAGATTTAATTAGAAGAATTGATAGAAGTATCTCATTAGATGAAATTAAAACAAATGGTGTGGTTAATAGAAAGATATTAAATGCAACCGTGTTAAATCGTAAAGTTTTGACAGGTACAGGCACGGAACCAGAATATATCCCGACTACTTCAATATTAATAACTTTCAAAGAAACACTTTTACCTAGATACATTAATTTATATGGGCTCAACATTCCTGTAATACCCTATGTCTCCCCGGTGACACAATGCTTTAATTGCCTTAGATATGGTCACACAAAAAAATATGTAAAAATAAAAAAGATGCTTTAGCTGTGAGGTAGAAGTTGAACATGAACTGGGAAACACAAGTGAATCCACAACAAAAAATTATGAATGCCTCACTAAATGCTTTTATTGTAAAAGTAGTGAACACAAATCATCCTCCAAAAAGTGTCCAGAATATGAAGCTCACCCGTTGGACTTTTCCCCACTACCAGTCAATAAACACAATTTAAACTACACAAATAGTGACAGCATCGGAATTACAGAGAGAAGAATTACTGAAAATAATACAAGACCAAAACGGACTTTTCAACAAACCACGGCAGAACCACCAAAGAAAAAACTGATCCGAGCGAACTGACAAATGACAAAAGAGCCCATGATGATGCGCTATTCTTTCCCAACACGCGACCAACAAAATTTTCACAAAGTCAACCAATCAGAAATAAACATGGACCCTCATATGGAACGCCCAACCAAAATAATACAAGACACACACAAAATAAATCACAGCCTTTATGTGCCACTTTAAATATTGTACAAAATTTATATGCGACCAAATATCAAAAATCTCAGAGGCAGACAGAGCCTCGATTCTTAAATATATTAATTATATGAATAATTTATCACCCCAAATGGACCTAGACTCCCAAATTCAATAAAAAAAAACTCCTTACTAGTATAAAGATGGCAAAGCGTGTTTTTAGTTTTTTAAACTATAATTGTTAAAGTTATTAGCAAAAACTAAACACTTTTTTTTCTTCCTAGTTATGTGCTAATAAGCCATTAAATAAAATATTTAGTCGTAATTCCGAATCAAATGAGCTATCGCACATATTTAAATTCTATTTAACACGTTTTTAAACTTGTTGACTACACTACCTACACTTTGCTGTTGTTTAACTTTCAGAAAGATTCATAAGGTCCCACGCACTGTTTATACTGAAATTTTTAAGTTTACTTTCCATTGTATTTTTCAATTTATTACATGTTGGTCCTGAAAGAGCTTCTTTTACTGTTTCTCGATCTCCAACTGAAAATAAACACTCTTCTAAAACATGTTCCTCTTTGGTGTACAATACGTCAGAAATTCCTTTACTTTCCTTTTTCTTTCTGACTGTCTTTTTGCGGGAGTCACAAATTTTTCTTTACGAACATACGTTTCATCATTTAAATACTCTTTAGATATTTTTTGGTCTTTGGTTAAGTTTTTACTACTCTCGAATCATTACCTACATTTATTAGGTTTAATTCCTGGTTCTGTGTTAAATCACGATTTTCCAAATCAGATTTGTTTTTCATTAAAGTAAAATTTGTATTTTCCATGTTTTAGGTTCTTTTTCAATAATATACATACATCTTTGCTTGTAAACACTTGATTTGTTTTTGAATCAAAAACTCTATGTCTTATGGTCATTTCGGAAAAACCAACTAATATTAACTGTTTAAACTTTTTTCCCTTTTTTTGTTTTTATTATGGTACGTGAACCATAACTGTGTTTCCAAAAAAATCATAGGGAGTTTTTGGTATATTTGAAGTAGTAGCTCTATTTCTTAAATAACGAGCTGTGCTTACGACTGTCCCCCAGAAGCGTTTATCCAATCCTGCTTTATACAATAAACATCTACTTAAGCCCCGTATACACTTGAGCACGAATCAGAATGAGCAGAATCGGAACCAGCTGATCTTCCTGATCTTTTGTTCGGGATGAAAACTTAAATCGGGACGGGCACGAATGAGCTTGCGGTTTGCGATCGCTCCAGTTATTCGGATCTACCTCTTTAGAAAAGGGCCAGAAATGCAATTAGCCAGTGCGAGTTTCATAGTTTTATGAAATTTATTAAATAAAGCAAGAAAAAAAAGGCGCAGCTGGACATCGCCGTGGTTTTTAATGAAAAGCAAAGAACTAGACGTCAAATTTCTTTTTTAATTCATATCCAACAGAGGTGATTTGATTAGCCTAATCAGAAAACTTGAACCTGGTATATATATATTGTTAAATGAAACATGGCTGAAGCCGGAACATACATTTTTCTTAAAATCATATCGAATAATTAGACAGGACAGAAATGATGGTTACTAGCTACCTGTATTAAAAATAATATCAAATACGACATAACTAACAATGTTCACGACCCTGAACGCTATCAATATTTGACAGTCAAATTAGGCAAAATAAATATAATTAATATATATTTAACACCACAAAACAGTTTTACAAAGGATGATCTCAATAACATATTTGACTACTTGGAAGGTCCTACAATATTAATCGAAGAGTTGAACGCCTTGCACTCGACATGGCGATGCTCGACTTTCAACAGAAGTGGACGAGCACTTGTCGAATTTTTAGACGAAACCGAAGTTGTACTGGCTAGTGATGGAACCCCAACAAGATTCTCCTACCCCAATACCGTTTCCAGCCCTTTAGATAGAACAATCATCGATCCCGCCCTGAGCCCCTCGGTCTCATGGAAGACAATTCAAGACTGTAATAATAGCGACCACTTACCTACCATCTGTGAACTGAAACCGAAAAAACCTGTAGACATTTTTTGTTCTACCTACCAAGTTAGCAAACTGGGGCCTGTTCCAGGACAAAATGACAATAAATCTTATGGATGTGAAACCGACGCCCCCTACAAAATCTCTCGAAAAAAGGCCAGCAGTAAAAAATAGGTAAACAAAGTTTTTATCCATACAAATACAGGATTTTCCGAGCACGTAGAACAGGTGATAATGAAAAACGGCGGGTATTTTGCGAGTGGTATACCCGGAAATTCCAGGAAGATAAACAATTTCCATACAGGGTGATATGATCGGAATAAAGCATGGTAACCAGAAATGGATTTTTAATTAACACAATACTCATTATTGCTCCAAAAAAATCCTTATATATGTAAGGAGTCGCGGAACCAAGAAAGGTTTGGATTTAATATGTGGGTTAGAATTTTAGAAACACAAATAAAGGGGCCTTTTTTAAAAACCAGAATAATTTAACGTCTGATCTTTACTTTAACCTACTTCAAAATAATCTAGAGAAAGCTCTGGAAATTTTTCCTTTAATGCAGGTACGTGAGCGTTGGTTTCAAAGAGATTGTGTACTTTCACATAATTCCAGAGCAGTTTTAGACTTCCTTTTAGCAATATTTCCATACAAGATTATAACCACTCATTCTGAAACACTATGACCACCACGTTCACATGATATAACACCGCTTGATTTTTTTGGAGCTATGTAGAAAACTATGTATAAAAACATACTTTTGAAACCAAAGAGAAACTTGAAAAGTTAGTTCTTGTAGCCTTTTAAACGTTTACTTAAGAAACGTTGACGAATGCGTTGGAACACAGTAAGATGATGTTATTTATGTCCACAACATAATGGTAACCATTTTGAACATTTAAAACATTAGTGTGTAAGTTTTATTTATTTATTAATTGTTGTTAAGTTATGCGTTTTCCATTAAACCAATTTAATGATTATTTGGTGTAAAATAGTTCCATATCACGGTTCAACCCTAACGTGTGATACATCATATAATTTGTAATAAAACAGGCTTTTAAATTTTGATATAAAAAATCCGAAACGTATTAAAAAAATAAAGTTAATGATGGCCACATGAACACGAATCGTCGTATTTGAAATAAAATACCATCATTGGATAGTGGGAAAAAATTGCCATGCAAAAGTGCAATTTATTATAAAAGCCGATTTAAAATAGGACCAGAAAAAAAGGATTTTAAATTTTTTGTTTTTTTTTAATATCTCTGAAAATTTCCGGAATAAAAAAAAATGTAAACATCAGATTGTTAGGCACATAGAACCTCAATTTTGTTCTTATTTAATCAACATCGTATCTCTTACCATATCCAAGTACCTCGTCCTACCATCCCCTCGTTATCTTGGACACGTTGTATTAAGCCATTAATTATTATTAAGTTGACTCAAAACATTATTAAAAGTTTTAACACCTGTGCGAAATGCAATAAAATTACGTTATCAAAAATAATTTGGGAAATTGGCTTATTCTCGTCAAAGGTTAAACATTAAAAAATAATTAAAAAGAATGATTACATATTAGGAAACATTATTAATTAAATTATTATTTTAACTTCTCAAAGAATGGAAATTTTATTAGTCCCCCAACCAGCAGAAAAACTCTTTATTATGTCTCTCGTGCAAACAAATGATATGTTTTTTTGACAAAATATTTATAATTCTTTAAAAATGCTTAAAAAGTAACCAAGAAACAGCAAAATAACACAAATAATTAATCCCCCTAGATATAATAGTAATAGTACATACACAAAACTCTCTTTATTAACAGCGTATGAAATTTCAACAAAGTAAATATTTTAAAAATAAAGCACAGAAAAAAAATCCTAATGCCTTGGTGTATCATACAAAGTACTTCACTTTCTTCAAAGACAGTTAAATGAAAACATCCTGCTTTTCTACGCCATCCACCACGACTCTCTCCCCAGACCGGTTTCGCCTGCCTTACAGGAACTTCTTGTCAATGAGCGTCTACTTATTGGACAAGTTTTATTGTCTAGCGGTAGAACAATAAATCCTAAGATTGATGCCATACTGAAATTGCATTCAGTAAATACGAGTAAATACATCAAGACTGTGGGGAATTATTTTCCTTGTGTTTTATAAGATACATAGCCACTCCGCTTAAACTGATGCTTGTATTTACTGAATGCAATTTCAGGAGGGCATCAACTTCAGAATTTAATATGATACCTCTGGACAAAAATACTTGTCCAATAAGTAGGCGCTTGATTTCTGTGCTATTCACCACGACTCGTTACAGCCTCATTGACAAGTTCTTGTAAGGCAGGCGAAACCGGTCTGGGGAGAGAGTCGTGGTGGATAGCATAGAAGAGCAGGATGTTTTCTTTTAACTGTTTTTAAAGGGAGTAAAGTACATTGTATAATACTTTTAAAAATATTTTTTCTTCCTATGCTTCCTATACATGAATTAAAGTATGGATAAGTAGTTGGTAAAGATGGCATTAAAAGAAATATTATAAACCATATATAAGAATCTATACTAATATTATAAAGATGTAAAGTTTGTAATATATAATAAATTTAGATTTGCTTTAATTTTTATTTTAAAATCAAGAGGGCGCCATCTGCGGTATCTTTTAAAACGAATTAACGTTTTTAAGTCTTTTTCTATTTAAACATTAAATAAATATTTTTATTTCTCAATATATTTCACCCACAAAAAGTATACGTGGTAAAAGTTTATTTAAGCCGATTCTCTTTAAGATATACATATATGGTAAAAAATAAATTGTTCCTATATAACTTTTTTTTACAAATTCTAAAATAGTTTTTTTAACCAAAGTGTTCCTTTTTAGCCAATAGCTATGATACAAATTTGGTTTTACGACCTCGCGCAGTAAACAAACCCGAGGCCCACCGAAAGGTTCTTGGTATATGCGCTTTAAAAAGTCATGTCCAGTACCGGATTTAAATCTTTTTTATAATTTTAAATAATTTAAAAATCTTAAAATCTCAGTATCTTAATGTGTAAAGAAAAATATTCGGTATATATCTATATAATAATTTATATTATTTTACATTTCTTTATGAATATAAAATAGGTAGTGATATAAAAAAATATATCATGTACACGATACATCAACAGTGAATAAGGACAAAGATTTCCTAAATAATCTTTAAAGAAAAGGTAATCGGATAACCTGGGTCACGTTGACAGGAATAATAATTTAATATCGTGAGTTTAATGTCACTCGATAAAATAAATAAAAGGATATGACCCAGATTCTGTGATGTATTTTGGACTACTAAACATGAATGCAGAGAGGTGGCGACGATATCGCGAGCAGACTCGGGCGACGATATCGCGAGCAGACGTTAGCTACAGGGCCTAGCGCCCGTTAGGCAACCGTGGCGCACCAACTGTAGCTAGCTGCGGACCTAGAGCCCAAGTTAGGCAACCCGGGGGCGCAGACTGAATGTCAATGATCTCTCTGACGTCACTAACAGAACTTTGGGAATCTTGTGCTACATCTATTAACCATCCAACTGCTGCTGCCTTGCGCATTCACCATTGGACTTCGCGCTGGCGAAATAAAACGTAAAAATACGTACCATAATAAATTTAAAAAGTCCAAAAACGCAGATGCCAGACTCAGACCGTGACCTTTGATCAATAGTTCATCGCCATAACCATATCGCTATCGAAGCAATTGAAATAAAACCGTTAAACAATGTAAAGTAAGTGGTGGTGGTGGTGGTATATTCAATCAGCAGTTAGCTTATACATTTACGTTTATGCGTCTAATTGTTAACATCACTCAAACTTACCTTAGCGTCTCACGTATGACATAACCTAGAAATAGGGTATATTACTGATCGACATTAGTTGCAGACACGCGATTTATTAAATATATAGACAAAATGGTGAAGGTGAAAAATTATTGGGGCCTCAACAGTCTTTAACGTATATTTCGGTTATCAGCAGACCGATTTTAGTTGCTTCTTTTGGTTAATAATTTACTTTTATAAATTTACAAATAATAATACTAAAATTTTTAAAAATTATGTTATTTGAGTGTAAATAGGTCCTTAACAGTTTTTAACGTATATCTTGGCTTCTAGTGGTTTAATTTTAGTCATTCTTTTTTAAACAATTATTTTTAATAAATATATTAACACTAATCTTTAAATAAATATGTTATTTGAGAGTAAATAGGGCCTTAACAGTTTTTAACGTATATTTCGGTTTCTAGTAGATCGATTTTAGTTGTTCTTTTGCTAATAATTTACTTTTTATAAATTTACAAATATTGATACTATTTTTTTAATAATTATGTTATTTGAATAAATAGGCCTTAACAGTTTTTAACGTATATCTGGCTTCTAGTGGTTTGATTTTAGTCATTCTTTTTTAAACAATTATTTTTAATAAATATATTAATACTAATTTTTAATAATTATGTTATTTGAGTGTAAATAGGGCCTTAACAGTTTTTAACGTATATCTTGGCTTCTAGTGGTTTGATTTTAGTCATTCTTTTTTAAACAATTATTTTTAATAAATATAACACTAATTTTTTAAATAAATATGTTATTTGAGAGTAAATAGGGCCTTAACAGTTTTTAACGTATATTTCGGTTTCTAGTAGACCGATTGCTTGTTCTTTTGCTAATAATTTAATTTTTATAAATCTACAAATATTAATACTAAAATTTTAATAATTATGTTATTTGAGGTAAATAGGCTCAACAGTTTTTAACGTATATCTTGGCTTCTAGTGGTTTGATTTTATTCATTCTTTTTTAAACAATTATTTTTAATAAATATAACAGTAATTTTTTAAATAAATATGTTATTGGAGAGTAAATAGCCTTAACAGTTTTTAACGTATATTTCGGTTTCTAGTAGACCGATTTTAGTTGTTCTTTTGCTAATAATTTAATTTTTATAAATCTACAAATATTAATACTAAAATTTTTAATAATTATGTTATTTGAGTGTAAATAGGGCCTTTAACAGTTTTTAACGTATATCTGGTTTCTAGTGGTTTGATTTTAGTCATTCTTTTAAACAATTATTTTTAATAAATATATTAACACTAATTTTTAAATAAATATGTTATTTGAGAGTAAATAGTTCTTAACAGTTTTTAACGTATATTTCGGTTTCTAGTAGACGATTTTAGTTGTTCTTTTGCTAATAATTTAATTTTTATAATTCTACAAATATTAATACTAAAATTTTTATAATTATGGTATTTGAGTATAAATAGGCCTTAACATTTAACGTATATCTTGGTTCTAGGGTCTTGATTTTAGTCATTCTTTTTTAAACAATTATTTTTAATAAATATATTAACACTAATCTTTAAATAAATATGTTATTTGAGAGAATATAAGGTCTCTAACAGTTTTTAACGTATATTAGAATATAGGCTGTTTCTGAATGTTCAGGCTGTTTTTAGAAATACAGGGCTGTTTTTGAAATACAGGGCTGTTTTTGGAAATACAGGGCTGTTTTTGAAATACAGGGCTGTCTTTAGAAATACAGTGGCTGTTTTGGAAATACAGGGTTGTTTCTTAGAAATACAGGGCTGTTTCTTTGAAATACAGGGCTGTTTTTGAAATACAGGGCTGTTTTTAGAAATACAGACTGTTTCTGAAATATAGCTGCTTCGTTTACATGCGTAAGACCGTCAATAGAGTCTAAACATGGTGGATTATGAAGATATAAGAGTGCCACGTGCAGAGGTGCGCCTCACGCCTTATGACATAACCTTAAATCCATAGTTCTTACGCATGCGCGAAAATGACGTCAACATAACCTAGAAATTCGACACGTTATGATTGAAACATAACCTGTAACTTATACGGATAAGCCCTCGCCCCGCGTCTAACAACTAGGCTCCGGGCTCCGCGATAACGCCCCCGCCTAAACCCTGAGGCCCCACAAAACGGCACCGTATTTTAGAAAACTGCACCGTTTTTAAAATACGGCACCGTTTTTAAAAATACGGCACCGTTTTTCTAAAATACGGCACCGTTTTTCCAAAATACAGTCACCGTTTTTTAAAATACGGCACCGTTTTTTAAAATACGGTCCTGTTTTTCTAAAATACGGCACCGTTTTTTAAAATACGGCACCCTTTTTAAAATACGGCACCGTTTTTCTAAAATACGGCACCGTTTTTTAAAATACGGCACCGTTTTTAAAATACGGCAACCGTTTTTAAAAATACCGCACCGTTTTTAAAATACGGCACCGTTTTTCTAAAATACGGCACCGTTTTTAAAATACGGCACCCTTTTTAAAATACGGCACCGTTTTTCTAAAATACGGCACCGTATTTTAAAAGGGTGCCGCATTTTAAAATACGGCACCGTTTTTTAAAATACGGCACCGTTTTTAAAATACGGCACCGTTTTTAAAATACGGCACCGTTTTTTAAAATACGGCACCGTTTTTTACAATACGGCACCGTTTTTTAAAATACGGTGCCGTATTTTAAAAACGGTACCGTATTTTAAAATACGGTACCGTATTTTAAAATACGGTGCCGTATTTTAAAAACGGTGCCGTATTTTAGAAAACGGTGCCGTATTTTAAAAAACGGTGCAGTTTTTCTAAAATACGGTGCCGTTTTGTGGGGCCTCAGGGTTTAGGCGGGGGGCGTTATCGCAGAGCCCGGAGCCCTAATTGTTAGACGCGGGGCGAGGGCTTATCCGTATAAATTTTAGGTTATGTTTCAATCATAACAGTGTCCGAATTTCTAGGTTATGTTGACGTCATTTTTCGCGCATGCGTAAGAACTATATAAGTTTAAGGTTATGTCATAAGGCGTGGAGCGCAACCTCTGCACGTGGCGCTCGGCGTATATCTTCATAATCCACCATGTTTACACTCCTATTGACGGTCTTACGCATGCGTTAAAAAACAGCCATGTATTTCCAGAAACAGTCCTGTATTTCTAAAAACAGCCCTGTATTTCCAAAAACAGCCCTGTATTTCCAAAAACAGCCCTGTATTTCCAAAAACAGCCCTGTATTTCCAAAAACAGCCCTGTATTTCTAAAAACAGCCCTGTATTTCTAAAAACAGCCCTGTATTTCCAAAAACAGCCCTGTATTTCTAAAAACAGCCCTGTATTTCCAAAAACAGCCCTGTATTTCTAAAAACAGCCCTGTATTTCCAAAAACAGCCCTGTATTTCCAAAAACAGCCCTGTATTTCTAAAAACAGCCCTGTATTTCCAAAAACAGCCCTGTATTTCTAATATACGTTAAAAACTGTTAAGGCCTTATTTACTCTCAAATAACATATTTATTTAAAAAATTAGTGTTAATATATTTATTAAAAATAATTGTTTAAAAAAGAATGACTAAAATCAAAACCCTAGAAGCCAAGATATACGTTAAAAAATGTTAAGGCCCTATTTATACTCAAATAACATAATTATTAAAAATTTTAGTATTAATATTTGTAGAATTATAAAAATTAAATTATTAGCAAAAAGAACAACTAAAATCGATCTACTAGAAACCGAAATATACGTTAAAAACTGTTAAGGCCCTATTTACTCTCAAATAACATATTTATTTAAAAAATTAGTGTTAATATATTTATTAAAAATAATTGTTTAAAAAAGAATGACTAAAATCAAACCACTAGAAGCCAAGATATACGTTAAAAACTGTTAAGGCCCTATTTACACTCAAATAACATAATTATTAAAAATTTTAGTATTAATATTTGTAGATTTATAAAAATTAAATTATTAGCAAAAAGAACAACTAAAATCGGTCTACTAGAAACCGAAATATACGTTAAAAACTGTTAAGGCCCTATTTACTCTCCAATAACATATTTATTTAAAAATTACTGTTATATTTATTAAAAATAATTGTTTAAAAAGAATGAATAAAATCAAACCACTAGAAGCCAAGATATACGTTAAAAACTGTTAAGGCCCTATTTACACTCAAATAACATAATTATTAAAAATTTTAGTATTAATATTTGTAGATTTATAAAAATTAAATTATTAGCAAAAAGAACAACTAAAATCGGTCTACTAGAAACCGAAATATACGTTAAAAACTGTTAAGGCCCTATTTACTCTCAAATAACATATTTATTTAAAAAATTAGTGTTATATTTATTAAAAATAATTGTTTAAAAAAGAATGACTAAAATCAAACCACTAGAAGCCAAGATATACGTTAAAAACTGTTAAGGCCCTATTTACACTCAAATAACATAATTATTAAAAATTAGTATTAATATATTTATTAAAAATAATTGTTTAAAAAAAGAATGACTAAAATCAAACCACTAGAAGCCAAGATATACGTTAAAAACTGTTAAGGCCCTATTTACATTCAAATAACATAATTATTAAAAAAAATAGTATTAATATTTGTAAATTTATAAAAATTAAATTATTAGCAAAAAGAACAACTAAAATCGGTCTACTAGAAACCGAAATATACGTTAAAAACTGTTAAGGCCCTATTTACTCTCAAATAACATATTTATTTAAAAAATTAGTGTTAATATATTTATTAAAAATAATTGTTTAAAAAAAGAATGACTAAAATTAAACCACTAGAAGCCAAGATATACGTTAAAAACTGTTAAGGACCTATTTACACTCAAATAACATAATTTTTAAAAATTTTAGTATTATTATTTGTAAATTTATAAAAATTAAATTATTAGCAAAAAGAACAACTAAAATCGGTCTACTAGAAACCGAAATATACGTTAAAAACTGTTAAGGCCCTAATAATTTTTCACCTTCACCATTTTGTCTATATATTTAATAAACCACGTGTCTGCAACTAATGTCAATCAATAATATACCCTATTTCTAGGTTATGTCATACGTGAGACGCTAAGATAAGTTTGAGGTTATGTTAACAATTAGACGCATAAACGTAAATGTATAAGCTAACTGCTGATTAAATATACCACCACCACCACCACTTACTTTACATTGTTTAACGGTTTTATTTCAATTGCTTCGATGGCGACATGGTTATGGCGATGAACAACTGATCCAAAGGTCCACGGTTCGAGTCCTGGCATCTGCGTTTTTGGACTTTTTTAAATTTATTATGGTACGTAATTATTTCCCCAGCGCGAAGTCCAATGGTGAATGCGCAAGGCAGCAGCAGTTGGATGGTTAATATGATGTAGCACAAGATTCCTAAAGTTCTGTTAGTGACGTCAGAGAGAACGTTGACATTCAGTCTGCGCGCCCCGGGTTGCCTAACTTGGGCTCTAGGTCCTGTAGCTAACTTCAGTTGGTGCGCCCCGGGTTGCCTAACTTGGGCGCTAGGCCCTGTAGCTAACTTCAGTCTGCTCGCGATATCGTCGCCCGAGGTCTGCTCGCGATATCGTCGCCACCTCTACTAA
>JACEGR010009334.1:0-27649 GCA_014170235.1 Listronotus bonariensis
CATGCGCATTGTCGACATGGTCAGCTGTTATCTGTTTTTGTGGTACAGAAATAAACCGTTGTATGACGAGTTTATTTGTTTCTGCCACTTTTATGCGGGTTAATATACACACAAAAAAAAGATGTCCTAACTTAAAACAATTTGCTTTGACTCAAGACACGTTGTGAGTTGTATATAACGAAAAGAATATATTCTTCTTATCAGTAAATTATATTCTTAAAAACATTATTTTAGTACAAGCATAAAGGTAGATTCAGTTAAGTAAACATAATTTTTAAGTTAAGAATATTAATGCTTTCTTCGTAGATATTTTTTGTCGACGCGATTATCTAGCGAAGAAAAGCACTAATTTTATTGGAGAAAATATATTCTTGTCGAGCGATCAATTTAATTAACATATGTTTTCTTCGGCAAAAACAAATTAAAACTTAAGTTAAGAATACATTTCTTTGGCCAAGAATATATTACTTTAGGGTTATCTTGGTTAAAGAATATCATAATTAAATACTTTCTTCAAATAAAACTACATAGTTTTCATTTAAAACTAAAGATTGTTATACAAATTTTATTTATCACAATTGTTATTGTTAGAGTACAAAAACAAAGCTTTTAATAGTATAATATTTTTATGATGTTACGTTAAACCTTCTGGACGTCCCTTAGAGCCAACCTTGCTGAGGCGTCTAGCATCCTATTAATGAAAATTTCCCTGGTACAGCAGATGTTAATAAAAACAAGAGTTTTTGGTGCTCTGCGTCCGGCATTTCCAGTGTATTCGTTAGTACTTTCTTTGTGAAGATTTCAGTTCTCGATGGTCCCGGCACGATAGTAGCTTTAATGTGGATATTTTGAGCACGGTGATTCAACTACCCCATAAAACTACAATGTGTGTCCACGGATGAACTTGACTATACCTGTAAAAAATATTTTTAATATTTCAAAAGAAGTTATTCTTCATAAACATTTTTACTTTATCCGAAATGCCAAAAGCTATAACAAAATTTTTCTAGGATTTACATGGTGGTTCATCAATCATCAACTTCAAAATCAAGACTTTTAAAAATAAAATTTTTGAGACTACCTAATTAAATACCAAAAAGTGCTTAAAAGTGTATAACATAAAATTTTTCTATTGATTATGATTTTCAGTAAAAGTTGAGGTTAACTAACTAAAAATAGTTAAAAAAATGTTTTACAGTTTATTACAATATATTTTTTTAGAACAAAAGCTATAAAACAATCGTCTGACTTACTGTTTAAATCCAAATCCGGTAGTATAACGCGCCTGAGGGGTGACGCGTTTTTCTCCATTTCTACAAGTAGGATCGCACTAATCTAACTTCGTTGGTTTTTTCGGAGCCCACACCTCCTTTCTGTCAAGTTTATGACCATTTATGTGGTGTTCGTTATTTTCCGGTACTTAGACCATGGTGGTGCCGACGTTTTCCTCAAAATCCTCCTCGGCCTGCAGTCATCTTACTTTTTGGCTATCTAGTCAGCCTTTCTTAATCTCCTTAGTACATTTTTTTTTAACTTCTTATAATCTTGCAGTGTACAAGGAAGCGTTTCTTGTTTCCCGGTTCGCCGATACGCACCTTTCTGGGCAACGTTTTTTGCAAAAATGAATAAGGAAAATACCTTTGATACCTAATTATGGTAACCAAGAATATAATATTTTGGTTTAATAATATAAAACCTAAATTTTCTTATGTGAAAGAAATAAATATAAATTGTTTTGACTGTAAAATAAATATATTTTTAGTTTTCTTTTAAAAAAGCCATAGTCTTTAACAAAAACAATATTAAATCAACAAGAATTTTATTCGAAAGTAAAATTATGTTTTAAGTAGAGAATAAAAATAATACTTTGTCTTGGCTAAAGAAATTTAAGTTTTCCTGTAAGAATAGATATTCTTAAATATCTCTTATTATATTATTCTTAATTTTAGACAAATTGTGTCTTATTTTAAAAATATATACTTGTTTGAAGAACATATAGTAAGAATAATATTATTTAATATGAAAATAATGTAATTTCTTGGAGCAAGAATATTGTTTTACCTCAAGAAAATTTGTTTTAAGTTAAAAATAAATTTTCAAGAAAATCCGTATTCTATTTGCAAGAATTTTATTTTTGTGTGTACCTGTTGAATATTTTTTTATATTTTTGTGATTCTGAGCGTATACAGGTTCAGTTAAATAGCATAATATATAGGCAATGTGAGGAAAAAGACAATCTAACTAAATCCCGGCATGTAAACATGCGTGACTAATAGTGCTTGTTTTGTTATTCTATTGCTTGCCGATGAACCAAACAGCTTTGCTCATATTGTATAAACAAAGGATTTTTAATTGTATTCCGTATGAATGTATGTATGCAATAAAATAAATAAAGATTTAATTAAAAATATGGAGAATATTACAAGATTTTACCATTTCTTGTTGTTTGAATTTTATCCTTAGTTAAATACACACACTTCTGTTAAAAACGAGAGGAGGCAGGGATTCTCTCGTCTTCCGCCGAGAGACCTCGAGTGGCTTTCGACAGTATAACAATTTACCTGTTTGAATTTATTTTTTTTGTGTAGTATCCAATTTAACCATGAAAAATCCTAACCAAAAGGCTAGGTTAGAATACATCCTCAGCTGTATAGAAAATTGTTCACGGTAAATAAAAATTCCGAACTAATAAATAACTAGACATGCGCTTTAAAACAATTCTAAACCAGTTCGGTTCTGGTTCAGAATCGGTTCATTACTAGACCCGCGAACAAAGCTAATACTGACGTTAAAATAAACCAATTTAGGGCAGCTTAAAGAGCGTCAAGAATTAAATTCTAAAAATATGAGAACCTGGTTTAAGGAGGAGAAAGGGATTTAAAAGTACTAAAATTTATGTGACCTAATTTATGGATGGCACCATAACTTTTGTCAAAAAATAAATTTGGAAGCTGTTGCAATATTAGCCATGAAATGTTTTAGATGTGGAAACATCCAGAAGTCACATTAATCTAAATCTAGTAAATATTCTGTATTTTTCACTGATTTTGTTTTTAATTTGTTGCCCTTTTCCGTATCTATGGGATAAACTGTTGTATTGTCATTATTTTAGTTGGAAAACATGGAATTTTAATAATTTGGTAGACACTACAAACTCTAACAAAGTTTTTTTCCATTGTTGTTCATTCTTGTAATATTGTCATTGTCTATGACCATTTTCGAGTCGTTTTAACAAATTTCCTGTGCTTTTGTAACATAGATCTTCTGAATACAGTAATAATAACCAGATATTACTGCTAATAAAAAAGACGGAACATGTCAATTAGTGTCTCGCCGAGTGTGTCCGAAATATTTATTGTTATCTAACAAGGGGGATTTGTGCAGTGTAAAAGGAGTAATTATTGTATGTACAGGGTGTCCCATTTTGGTTGTCCCTTATGGGAAACTTGGAAACCATAAGAGATATTAAAAATCCGATACCACATCCTCGAGCTCTTTTATGGAGAAAACATTTATGGTAAAAACAGATCATCGCTATCGCGAAGCGTTTCAGAGATACAGGGTGATTCTCGATTTTTTCACTTTTGAAAAGGCCCTGTAGCTTTGTTGTTATTACAGATACGAGAAAACTAATTGCACATTATATAGACACTTTTTTCCGTAAAATCCAGTGGCGTAGCCAAAAATTTTTTGAGCTGTCATTTTTGACATATGACCCAAACATGTTTTTTTTTATTAGGGACATCCTATAAATGATTAGGTTATTAAATTGCTTGTTTTTTTCTGATTAAAATAATATATCATAGTAGGTGGTTTAATAAATTTTTTACGTCAAATATTGGAAAAATAATGATTTTAAAGACGCATTGCGGCTTCTATCTGTTTTTTAAATTGTTTTATATTTTTGTTTTAAAAGGAATCTGTTATCCCTTAGCTCAGGAGACATTTCCGTAGAAAAAAACAAAAAAATTAGTTTACAACAACAATAATAAACAAGTTATATTAATTAAACTTAAAAATTTATCAAGTTTTTTTTTAATTTTTGAGTTTTTTATTTTTTTTTAATTTTTATGAATTCTCCATGTCAACTTTACCAATAGAGCAAAAAAAAAAAAATTTTAAGTCTGAAAAAAAATCGAAAAATTTTTGACACACCCTGTATAACTTTGATTTTTATTTTTATACAACATTATCATACTAATACAGTACCAAAATTTTTTGCTTCAAATTCATAAATAGGGACGCTATGAATTTTTAAATTTAAACATAAAAATAATTATTTTTAATTTTTTGGGACACACTGTATCATTTATATATATATATAATAATATTCTTCCTTATCATATATATTATCCACCATCCTTACCTATATATTCATAAATAAAATTGTAGGAAATTTTTAAAGTTAAAAATAAAAAAAAATCATTTTAATTTTTTGAGACACCCTGTATCATTTTTTATGTATAATAATATTTCTCACCATCACATTTATCAAATACCAAAATTTCATTCCTTTATTTTCATAAATAAAATTGTAGGAAATTTTTAAATTTTAAATTAAAAAAAAATATTTTAATTTTTTGAGACACCGTGTATCATTTTATTATGCGTATTAATATTCTTCTACATCATATATATTATTTACCAAAATTTCATACTTATATATTTATAAATAGAGTGGTAGGAAATTTTTAAATTTTAAAATAAAAAATGCGTCTTTAAAATCATAATTTTTTCCAATATTTGACGTAAAAAATTTATTAAACCACCTAGTATGATATATTATTTTAATCAGAAAAAAACAAGCAATTTAATTACCTAATCATTTATAGGGTGTCCCTAATAAAAAAAACATGTTTGGGTCATATGTCAAAAATGACAGCTCAAAAAATTTTTCGGCTACGCCACTGGATTCTACGGAAAAAAGTGTCTTTATAATGTGCAATTAGTTTTCTCGTATCTGTAATAACAACAAAGCTACAGGACCTTTTCAAAAAGTGAAAAAATCGAGAATCACCCTGTATCTCTGAAACGCTTCGCGATAGCGATGATCTGTTTTTACCATAAATGTTTTCTCCAAAAAGAGCTCGAGGATGGGGTATCAGATTTTTAATATCTCTTATGGTTTCCAAGTTTCCCATAAGGGACAACCAAAATGGGACACCCTGTACATGCTATGCAAGAAATATTGTTAATAACTATTCCTTAAATTTTTATTAATAAATTAGTCACTTTACATACAGTGTGTTTTAAAATAAGATTTTGATCCTTAATGCAGTGGCGTAGCTAGGGAGTGAGGTTTCTTTATTTAACTTTTCACTTTCTTTATCTATCTTCATCCATATTAACCAACACAAAAAAAAAGTCCTTCCCTTTTTTCCATCGCATTTGTTTTCAGTATTTCTGTACTTAGCCCGAGGGCCCTTTTTAACTCCAAGGGCCGCCATCTGGGCTTGGGGGCCCCGCCTAGCCCCAGTAGCTACGTCACTGCCTTAATGGTTTGAATTATACGGTGTTTTTAAGAAGAAACGATTAACAGAGTTGAAAAAACTGTGTCTTAAAGACCCCCTTGTAGTGTTATGAAAGTTTAAGAGTATGCAAAGCAGGGCAGTATAAATTGTTTGGGGCGCTCTAGGCTAGACTTGTTGGGGCGCCTATTTTATCAAAAAAAAGGGTCGAACCAAAAATTTGCAGCCAAAAAAAGTCCTTTTCACTCTGCCGCCCATTTTATTCCCAGGACTTACTTACTTACAAATAAAAAATTAACGACCAAAAAACAAAGTCCTTCCCTGTCTGGCGCCTATTTTTCACGGCGTCCTAGTGCTTAATATGGCACTGATGCAAAGATTTTTATTAGGAACAATTTTGGAAGAAAAAAGCCCAACAATAAATATATATATATATATATATATATATATATATATATATATATATATATATACAGTCAAACTTCGATAACTCGAACCGCGACTTGACAAAAAAATAATTCGACTTATCAAGACTTCTGAGTTTTCAAATAAAACACATAATAATATTATGGATATGGATATGATAATACATAATACATATATGTACTTATAGATCAAAAATGTATAACAAAATATATGTTAAGTTTTTTACAAAAGTACTAAAAATGCACGTTTCATATTTTTTTTTTAATAAAAATACATATGTATTAGAAATGTATGCATGTATTTTTTATTATTCCGGTTTTTTAAAATAGTCAGTTATTTGTGATTGACGGGACGATTTTTTATTTTGGTTTTCAAAAAACACTTCAATGTTATTTAAACTATTGCACAACGAATCGGTTGTATTTTCATTGCTTTTTAGGTACGAATGCAAAATACTTAATGAATTTGTGACCATCTTATTTGAAGGCGGTTGTTGTACCTCATCCTCTAAATCACCATCATTCATATCATTCGCTTCTTCATTACTAAGCTGCAAAGATTCTGTTTCAGATCCACATAACTGTATGATACTATCATCTGTAGGAAATTCTGAAGTAATAATGTCATCATCCACGTGCAAGAAGTCGTTAAAAGTAACATCTGGTATGGTTTTAAAACTTGTCCACGCATCGTATTCTATTTCAAATTGTGTTTCTTCTTCATTATTTTCTCTCAAACGTTCTCTTAAAAAAATAAAGGAATTTCATCTTCTTCTTCCCATTCGGAGAACATACCAAAGCCTGCTTTTTAAAAACAATTTGAAATGGTTTCCGGTTTAACATCAATATGCCATGCATTGGTTATCTCATCAACGCAGTCCATTAATGAAATGTCAACTTTCTTGTTTTCTTCTAAACATTTAAGAGTTTTTTTCAAAATTCTAAATTTTGTATAACACCCTGATCTAGTGGTTGTAACTTTGATGTCATATTTGGGGGAAAACGCAAGTTTGATAAATTTTAACTGTTTTTCGATGGGCCGGGCAGTTGTCAACAAACAAAAGAATTTTTCTTTTATTTATTCCAAATTGCTTATCTAGTTTTAACAGCCATTCTGCAAAAAGTGCACCAGTCATCCATGCCTTTAAATTTGCCTTATAGTCTAAAGGCAACCATTTAATACGTCGAAAACAACGAGGTACTTTACTTTTACCTATCAAAAGCAATTTTAATTTTTCTGATCCATCCATGTTTGCACCGACCATTAATGTAACTCTTTGTTTGCTATGCTTTCCTCCATGGCACTTCTGATCTTTGAAAGTTAAAGTGTTATCTGGAAGACATTTAAAGAATAGACCTGTTTCATCTGCATTAAATACATTACATGGTTCATATTCTTTTAACAAGTTAGGTAAAACATCACGCTGCCATTTAATGCAATCCTCGTCACTAACATCATTGCTTTCTCCGCAAGCCTTTTTATGACCAACGCCACATCTTAAAATAAAAAGCAAAACTTAAATCGCACTGAAAAATAAATAAGTTATGTACACATACCTTCGCTTCCAATTATCTAACCATCCCGTGCTTGCCTTAAAATTTGGTTCCCCTTGTTTTTGGCCAAATTCAAACGCTTTTTCTTTAATTAATCCGCCTGATACAGATAAGTTTTGTCTTCTTGCTGACTTAAACCATTCCAAAACGGCTTTGTCCACATTTGGATACGACGGTTTCTTAAGCCTCTTTGAACTACCACTTGCACCACCACTTTCTAAAGCTGATGTAATTGCTTCTTTATTTTTTTAAATAGTAGAAACAGTATTCGCAGGAACACCATACTTTAGCCACATCTTTTTTCGTGCACCACTTTCCACTTCTTTTATTAATTTATATTTTTTGTCAATTGATAACGTCTTTAAAGTACGTTTTAGTGACAGCTTGTTAACAATAAAAAACCACAGTATAGTTGTGAAAACCTCTCAACGCAGAAACGGAACTGCTCTCCGACACTAAACAAGCCCATATAAACATCCGTATTTAGGGGATTCCCTAAAAATTCGACTTATCGAGGGCGTTGCCAAATATTTAGTTCGAGTTATCAAGATAGTCGAGTTATAGAAGTTCGAGTTATCAAGTAAAAATTACACATAATATTTACTACTGGCGCTGTTGCCAACCAATTTAATTCGAGTTATCGAAGAAGTTCGACTTATAGAAGTTCGACTGTATATATATATATATATATATATATATATATATATATATATATATATATATATATATATATATATATATATATATATATATATATATATATATTATATATATATTCTTCACTTTAGGTTATTGCAATAAAAGGACCTATATATATATATATATATATATATATATATATATATATATATATATATATATATATATATATATATATATATATATAGGTCCTTTTATTGCAATAACCTAAAGTGAAGAACGGTTTCCGAGAAAACGACTTTTAACATTTACGTACTTTTAATAAGAAAGTATGATTTTCTATATTAGCAAAGCATGCCTTGAAAACAAACTTTATTTATGGGTAATAATTTGTTATTGATATGTATGAAAAATTTGGCGAAAATCTGTACAGTAACAAATGTTTTTTTCTGCAACACCCTGTATCTTACCGTTATTTTTGAGGTTTCGAAAAAATTGTATAGAGGTTTGTTGCATTAATTTTTCGTGCAGAATCGCTCACAGAACTCCTGACGCGTAATTTCCGGACACCCTGTATATAACAAACTATATTTTTCTTGGAATACTTTTCATGTTTGCGCACTGCAGTTGTATTGAAATTACATGAAAAATTTACAAGCATTTTAATTCTGTTTAACAGGGCAATAAATTTTATATTGATTTTCCCGATCAATTATTCCAGACGATGTAATTAGGGGAAAAGATGATATACCTAACTTTTTTTTATTAGGAATTATTAAATCGATGTTTAACACCGATGTAACAATATGTCTGTGTTCGGTGTTCGAAATGGTCTGTATACAGGAAGATTACAAGTTCCTTGGCTGAAATTATTATGAATTAAATTATGTATACACGTCGTGTCAGCTCGATTTGTTTAAATAATTTTCACTATAGCAGGTAGCGAATAAACCAAGAACGAATACATTTAAAACTGGCTATCTGCTTAAATGTAGTGAATAATAAAATTTAATTTTACTACATTTTCTCTGTCCGTGGAAAAACGAACAAGGTAAACGATATAATATATACACGTAACACGAAAAAGTTTCTGTTGATTTATAAATTTTTCATACAAATTTAAAATACAACTTTTAAAAAGATTTAGTTGGTAAAACGATTTTACCACAAAGAAAAATCTATATATTTAAAACGCAAAGCCTTAATTTTCAGACACCTCAGTCGAGACTTCTACTGTACCAATTTACATGGTCTTTTTTAATAATCCTCTGGTTACTGAGACGTCGTATCACTACTTTTTTAAATGTTTTATTTCCTTTTTTAACACGCTTTTATTAACTTGGGTTGTAACTATCTATCTATCTATCTATGTAACGGAATCTTTGAGCCTAATTTTAACCAACTTCCAGCTATTCGATTTCTTTGAAACTTTGCACACGTGTCAAGGACCGATGAAGATGCAATAATTTAAAAACACTATCCCGTTATCTCTTTTGAATCGCCAGGAAAAAAATTCCATTATATTATAAAAACAACACCTAGGATGCCATCTGTTGGCAACATTTCAAACTTTGCTATTAAATGAAGAAGAAATTTTTTAGTTTTTACACAATTTGGTTAGTTGCACCATTGGTGTTCAATCTTTATGAACAATAAAAATATAGGGTTAGTTGCACCAGAGTAGCAGAAACTAAAAATGAAAAATAATTAATAGTTTAAAAAACTAAAAAAACACGCTTTTATATGCAACCGAACTAAAAATTAGAAAATAATTTTTCATTAAAAAAATATTGTCATTTCATAGTAAAAAGCGTGGGGTGATAAATATATTAAATGTTATAATTATTATATTTGCAAATATCTATGATGGAAAAGTTATGAAAAAATAGTAAAATGCACCCCACGCTTTTTACTATGAAATGACAATATTTTTTTTAATGAAAAATTATTTTCTAATTTTTAGTTCGGTTGCATATAAAAGCGTGTTTTTTAGTTTTTAAACTATTAATTATTTTCTTTAAAAACAAAAAAACAAATGCAGCGTGTTGTTGCCTATACCGCGGGAAATATTACGTCAAACGCAGTATCGATAGGGATGGCAGCGACATATCGAATATTTTGAAATATCGATATATTGAAACTTAGATATCGATATTTTAACTTCTCGATATATTGATATAACAATATCAAATATTTTCGATATTTGTGGTAAATGAGACAAAATTAAAAACCCTTTTGTTGTCTTAACATAAACTACATTAAACCCTGTCGATTTCGACGGGTTTTAGACGAACTACAGTTAAAGGCACAAGCACGTGTAATTTGATTGGTTTGAATCGCTATAGACGGTCATGCAAAACTGTCACATTTGGGGGGTCATTGTTAGTTCTGGTTAGTTAAATCTTTTTCTATTTAAATTCCTTTATTTAGGAATTAAAAAAATAAATAACTGACCAGAACCCAGGTATTTTGGGTGTTTTTTACATACCTCTATGTGTATAATATTTACAACTACTGTATTTCCATGTAATTTTTAATTTGATTTGTAGAAACAAATTGAAAACACAAGATTAATGTTTTAATCATTCCGTTCTCGTTTTTAACTCGAGGCGTTAAGTTTACCGAACTGTGCAAAACTCTCACATAATATACCTATAAAAGTAACAGTTAATATACCGGTGGCAACAAAAACATTGCACACAATTTTTCTTCAGTGCTAATTTTTGTTGTGATCCGTTAAAAACCAATAATTTTAAATGGAATCCAGTATTTTTTAAACAAAACATCGCAAGATGCAATTGTCGATGTGCTATGTACGATATCGATAATAAAGTGTGATATGTAATAATTTTTTACCCAACACATAACTACGTTTATATTAAATAGTTCAAGCTGGCTTGAAAACAAAGCGGCTTTGAAGCGATTTCCAAGGCTACGATGTTTATTTCGGTGGCTTGAAAGTCGATTGAAAATCGAGGTCAAGCACATTTCAGGCCATCGTCGTACGCATGCGGCAGTTTTGCATCAAACTTCACAGGTAGACATTAAATAGAAAAACAAACCTCACTTTTAAATTTGTCCCGTTTTGTGTGCTGTTGTTGGTGTGAGCGTGTTTTAAAGTTTTTCACCTGTTCTTCCACTCATAATTTGTAAAAAATGTCAAAATCATATATGAAATTGACACTGATGACGTTCGAGGAAGCATTCCTCTGAAGTTAAGCAGTTATTAAGCCGCTTAAATCGTTTATATCGTGTTTCTAATCGGCTTCAGTAAAGTCAGCTTATTTTCAGACTTGACTTGAACGATTCAAGTCACTTTAAGCGCGTTTATATCGCTTTTCAAGCCACTTTTAATCAGTTTTTAATGTTACTAACTACTGATATGTTATAGGTTACTCTGAGTATAGGCGCAAAAGACACTCAATTTTTGATCTAAATCAAGGATACGCAAACCTTGTTTATCCAGAACCATCTCGTCATGTATGCGATTCTATGTACCCGCACATGGGACTGGTTTAGTGCACTGGAGAAAGCCACTGTTGTTGGCTGGGAAAACAGACTATTAGATACCTCATTATCAGACCTCCCGAAAACCTCCCGTCACCACTCATCATTCAAGAGATTCCAGAAACATGCTACGGCGGTACCTCATCACGTTAGCAATTTCAGTCAGCGCATTGAATATGCGACATTGGGGGACTTGGGTTATTGCTTTCGCGTTTCGACGGACACCTTTAATATTCTTTATATGAAGAGATTTAGTCAAATTTAACTTTGATTTATAGTAATTACCTAGTAGATAAGGTTTCAAATCATTTCCAGGATTCTTTTTTGAGTGTTCTTTTGTCATCACTACTATGTGAAAATTATGATATTTGGTGTATCTGTATTTTTTATAGTATTTATATTTATATTTGTTTATAGTTGATAAGACTTTCACGGCTGTTTTGCTGGCGGGTCAGGCATTCAGGCCTAATGGCGTTGATGCAGTTAGGATTATAACCACGTTTTCAGCGAAAACCTCGTACTAGCCGTACAAAATGAAGTCATCTGGTTCTTCGACTTCATTGCCGGATGCAGAGGAAGGTCGCTAAAGGATGCCCAATCGGAATCACCGCGCCTTGATTTGATATATGTCAACATTACAATGACATTCTATTATGACAGTTTGTACAGTTGGAATCATGGCTCTTGTTTCTTTCCACAGCCCCATACTGCGTTTAGCCTGCGATTTATAACACGTAAATCATACAAACTGTTGTGTCACATGCTATTCCATTTTTGGGATAGTTCACAGTGCGTGCCGCGTTTGCTGTGCCGAAAAAATGATATTCTGAAACAAAGGTTAGATTTAATTTCATATGTGCTGAAACAGGTTGATACTGAACAGAAAAGAGCTGAAGTGTTAGCTTGCGCAGCCAAATTCAAAGAAGGCTTTTGCACAAATAACCTTATTTTATTTAGCGAAATTCATCGGGTCTGCCATTGCTAAACGATGTACCTGTTAAAAACATTTCATCGAGATTCTTTCAAGACAAAGATACAACACACAGACCGAAATAAAATTTACTCAATTAAGATAATCATATTAAATAACAATAGTTCTCTTTGATAAGTTAAGCAGGAATTCTCGTTTATCATAACATTCGTCAATCTTCATCATTTGACAATTAAGACGGTCACTTATTGGACGCGTATCTTTATAAAAATTGTACTGACTTGTAACGTGTCATTGAGCCGTCAGTACAAGCATGACCAAAGCGAATATTTATAGTTAAAAGAAATAGGAGCCTCTTGGACATATTTGGTATAGTTTAAAATAAGAACCTTATTATTTTAGTAAATTATTAATATTTTGATAGAAACGTTTAATATTTCTTTTGAATAGTTGTGCTTTTTTAAATCAAGATTTATTTTTACTTTAAAATAATAGTGGTTCTTAAACTGGGAGAAAAATACTTTAATTTATGTCTTTAATGTAAAAGAAATTCTTTAAATTAAAATCTCCTTAGTATTATTTTAAGAATATCAGAATAAGGACCTAAAGATTTATGATTTAAGCTCTTTAATATCTTAAATATAAGTTTTAAGATTTTAAACAAAAGAAATATTAAACGTTTCTATCAAAATATTAATGAATTTTCTTTAAAATAATAGGTTCTTATTTTAGGAACCTATACCAAAATATTTAACCTTTATGTCAAAGAACCTATTTCTTTAATATAAATATTCACTGAATTATGCTTTTTAGTACGGTATCAATGGTACGATTATATCCTACCGTCGAACAACGAAAGTTTTTTTTATAAGATACACTTGTTATTCGTATTATTCAACTTGGACCCGAGACAGCCAGTTTGATAAGTCCTATGAGGTTCGGCAAAACGCATCAATGATGGAGAAAAGAGGTCTCGGTGAATGACATGATAAGCAGGAATTCCTCTCTTAACTATCAAAAAGAGAACTAGTTGTTTATTTAATATAATTATCTTAATTGAATTAAATTTTATTTCAGTCTGTGGTATTTAGTATCTTGTCTTAAAGAAAGAATCTCTCAGTGGGAAAGCGCTCGATGTTTTTAACGGAATACATCGTTCTTTAATGTAGACCCATTGGGGTCACTAAATAAAATAAGGTTATTTTTATTACAAAAGCGCCTTCTTTTGAATTTAGTACGCAAAGCTGAAAACATATCTTTTTCTGTTCGAGATCATATTTCTTTAACACATATGAAAGTCACAATTCTCTCAAATTAAATCTAATGCTTTTGTTTCAAGATATCATTTTTTCAGTGTATACGTAAAACGCATCAAGAACTTTGTGAGATATCCAAAAATGGAATAACATGGCTGACCTATTTGGTTTTAGTAATTTTTTCAAAATTGATTACTTAAATCACTAGGCCTAAACGCAGAGTATAATAAAGTCGGGGCTTACATGGAAAAGAAATAAAATTATGATTCCAACTGTACCAAACTGTCTATAATAAATTTTAATCATTGTAATGGTTGACGCCGTATCAAAAAATCAAAACATATCCCAGGGTGAATTCAATTAGGGTATCAAAGTTTTATGCCCCCATGTTATTCCGTTAACACCATTGTAATCCTTTTAAATCCGTTTAGCCTTAATGAAAGTCGGGAATTAAATTTATTGGCATTTGAATGACGTATATTCAGTGTTTAACGACAAATTAATTTTACGGGTTTTTTTCCTTAAAGCTTGTGGTTATGTCAAATAATCTTTGCATCAACACCATTAGTAGATAGATATATAGAATATATTACCTTAAAATGCACAATAGGTACAAAGGGGTCGTCAATATAAATAAATATAAATATAAATACTATAAAAATACATAGATATACACAAATATACATAGACACATAAATATATGAAATGTTATTGTAAAAACACACAAAAAAAAGAATACAAATGAACAGAAACCTTATCTATAAATAATTACTATAAATAAAGTTAAAATTTTGTACAAATATATACATATAAAAGAATATTAAAATTGTCAAATCAAAACGCAAGCAAAATAACTAAGTCTAATGTCGCATATACTCTGCAACCGAGTAAAATGCCTTGTCAATAAGAAATTGCCTAACGGCATTCTTGAATTTACCACCATGCATATTTCTAAAATCTCTTGAAAGCTTGTTGTAGAGAATAAGACAACCGTAAAAAGGAGAGTTTTCGAAAAAGGAGGTCCTGTGTAAAGGAACATCTATAATAGTCCTGTTTCTAGTGCTGTAATGATTTAACTCTCCGAGTCTCCTAAATAGTCCCATATTAGAATTTACATAAGTCACGCACTTAAAAATACACATGGCAAAGTGTGGATTCCTTTCTGGATAAATAAAGGTTTGCAGCTGTCACACGGTTTAAGATTAAAAATTAACCTCAGTAGTCTTTTTGCGCCACAAAGACTCTCTCAGATGCATTACTACCTCCCCAGAAAGAACCTATAACTACGTTTATATCGAATAGTTGAAGCTAGCTTGAGTTAAAGCAGTTAAAAGTGGCTTGAAAAAAGCGATATAAACGCGCTTAAAAGTGACTTGAATCGTTCAAGTCAAGTCTGAAAATAAGCTGACTTTACTGAAGCCGATTAGAAACACGATATAAACGATTTAAGCGGGCTTAATAACTGCTTAACTTCAGAGGAATGCTTCCTCGAACGTCATCAGTGTCAATTTCATATATGATTTTGACATTTTTTACAAATTATGAGTGGAAGAACAGGTGAAAAACTTTAAA
Organism: Listronotus bonariensis; assembly: GCA_014170235.1. Classification (NCBI taxonomy): domain Eukaryota; kingdom Metazoa; phylum Arthropoda; class Insecta; order Coleoptera; family Curculionidae; genus Listronotus; species Listronotus bonariensis. Next base: position 15,353 of record JACEGR010009334.1, read on the forward strand.
ACACGCTCACACCAACAACAGCACACAAAACGGGACAAATTTAAAAGTGAGGTTTGTTTTTCATTTAATGTCTACTGTGAAGTTTGATGCAAAACTGCCGCATGCGTACGACGATGGCCTGAAATGTGCTTGACCTCGATTTTCAATCGACTTTCAAGCCACCGAAATAAACACGTAGCCTTGGAAATCGCTTCAAAGCCGCTTTGTTTTCAAGCCAGCTTGAACTATTTAATATAAACGTAGTTATGTGTTGGGTAAAAAATTATTACATATCACACTTTATTATCGATATCGACATAGCACATCGACAATTGCATCTTGCGATGTTTTGTTTAAAAAAATACTGGATTCCATTTAAAATTATTGGTTTTTAACGGATCACAACAAAAAATTAGCACTGAAGAAAAATTGTGTGCAATGTTTTTGTTGCCACCGGTATATTAACTGTTACTTTTATAGGTATATTATGTGAGAGTTTTGCACAGTTCGGTAAACTTAACGCCTCGAGTTAAAAACGAGAACGGAATGATTAAAACATTAATCTTGTGTTTTCAATTTGTTTCTACAAATCAAATTAAAAAATTACATGGAAATACAGTAGTTGTAAATATTATACACATAGAGGTATGTAAAAACACCCAAAAAATACCTGGGTTCTGGTCAGTTATTTATTTTTTAATTCCTAAATAAAGCGAATTTAAATAGAAAAAGATTTAACTAACCAGAACTAACAATGACCCCCCAAATGTGACAGTTTTGCATGACCGTCTATAGCGATTCAAACCAATCAAATTACACGTGCTTGTGCCTTTAACTGTAGTTCGTCTAAAACCCGTCGAAATCGACAGGGTTTAATGTAGTTTATGTTAAAAACAAAAAGGGTTTTTAATTTTGTCTCATTTACCACAAATATCGAAAATATTTGATATTGTTATATCAATATATCGAGAAGTTAAATATCGATATCTAAGTTTCAATATATCGATATTTCAAAATATTCGATATGTCGCTGCCATCCCTATCGATACTGCGTTTGACGTAATATTTCCCGCGGTATAGGCAACACACGCTGCATTTTGTTTTTTTGTTTTTTAAAGAAAATAATTAATAGTTTAAAAACTAAAAAACACGCTTTATATGCAACCGAACTAAAAATTAGAAAATAATTTTTCATTAAAAAAATATTGATCATTTCATAGTAAAAAGCGTGGGGTGCATTTTACTATTTTTTCATAACTTTTCCATCATAGATATTTGCAAATATAATAATTATAACATTTAATATATTTATCACCCCACGCTTTTACTATGAAATGACAATATTTTTTTTAATGAAAAATTATTTTCTAATTTTTAGTTCGGTTGCATATAAAAGCGTGTTTTTTTAGTTTTTTTAAACTATTAATTATTTTTCATTTTTTAGTTTCTGCTACTCTGGTGCAACTAACCCTATATTTTTATTGTTCATAAAAATTGAACACCAATGGTGCAACTAACCAAATTGTGTAAAAACTAAAAATTTCTTCTTCATTTAATAGCAAAGTTTGAAATGTTGCCAACAGATGGCATCCTAGGTGTTGTTTTTATAATATAATGGAATTTTTTTCCTGGCGATTCAAAAAGAGATAACGGGATAGTGTTTTTAAATTATTGCATCTTCATCGGTCCTTGACACGTGTGCAAAGTTTCAAAGAAATCGAATAGCTGGAAGTTGGTTAAAATTAGGCTCAAAGATTCCGTTACATAGATAGATAGATAGATAGTTACAACCCAAGTTAATAAAAGCGTGTTAAAAAAGGAAATAAAACATTTAAAAAAGTAGTGATACGACGTCTCAGTAACCAGAGGATTATTAAAAAAGACCATGTAAATTGGTACAGTAGAAGTCTCGACTGAGGTGTCTGAAAATTAAGGCTTTGCGTTTTAAATATATAGATTTTTCTTTGTGGTAAAATCGTTTTACCAACTAAATCTTTTTAAAAGTTGTATTTTAAATTTGTATGAAAAATTTATAAATCAACAGAAACTTTTCGTGTTACGTGTATATATTATATCGTTTACCTTGTTCGTTTTTCCACGGACAGAGAAAAATGTAGTAAAATTAAATTTTATTATTCACTACATTTAAGCAGATAGCCAGTTTTAAATGTATTCGTTCTTGGTTTATTCGCTACCTGCTATAGTGAAAATTATTTAAACAAATCGAGCTGACACGACGTGTATACATAATTTAATTCATAATAATTTCAGCCAAGGAACTTGTAATCTTCCTGTATACAGACCATTTCGAACACCGAACACAGACATATTGTTACATCGGTGTTAAACATCGATTTAATAATTCCTAATAAAAAAAAGTTAGGTATATCATCTTTTCCCTAATTACATCGTCTGGAATAATTGATCGGGAAAATCAATATAAAATTTATTGCCCTGTTAAACAGAATTAAAATGCTTGTAAATTTTTCATGTAATTTCAATACAACTGCAGTGCGCAAACATGAAAAGTATTCCAAGAAAAAATATAGTTTGTTATATACAGGGTGTCCGGAAATTACGCGTCAGGAGTTCTGTGAGCGATTCTGCACGAAAAATTAATGCAACAAACTCTCTATACAATTTTTTCGAAACCTCAAAAATAACGGTAAGATACAGGGTGTTGCAGAAAAAAACATTTGTTACTGTACAGATTTTCGCCAAATTTTTCATACATATCAATAACAAATTATTACCCATAAATAAAGTTTGTTTTCAAGGCATGCTTTGCTAATATAGAAAATCATACTTTCTTATTAAAAGTACGTAAATGTTAAAAGTCGTTTTTCTCGGAAACCGTTCTTCACTTTAGGTTATTGCAATAAAAGGACCTATATATATATATATATATATATATATATATATATATATATATATATATATATATATATATATATATATATATATATAGGTCCTTTTATTGCAATAACCTAAAGTGAAGAATATATATATAATATATATATATATATATATATATATATATATATATATATATATATATATATATATATATATATATATATATATATATATATATATATATATACAGTCGAACTTCTATAAGTCGAACTTCGATAACTCGAATTAAATTGGTTGGCAACAGCGCCAGTAGTAAATATTATGTGTAATTTTTACTTGATAACTCGAACTTCTATAACTCGACTATCTTGATAACTCGAACTAAATATTTGGCAACGCCCTCGATAAGTCGAATTTTTAGGGAATCCCCTAAATACGGATGTTTATATGGGCTTGTTTAGTGTCGGAGGCAGTTCCGTTTCTGCGTTGAGAGGTTTCACAACTATACTGTGGTTTTTTATTGTTAACAAGCTGTCACTAAAACGTACTTTAAAGACGTTATCAATTGACGAAAAATATAAATTAATAAAAGAAGTGGAAAGTGGTGCACGAAAAAAGATGTGGCTATAAAGTATGGTGTTCCTGCGAATACTGTTTCTACTATTTAAAAAAATAAAGAAGCAATTACATCAGCTTTAGAAAGTGGTGGTGCAAGTGGTAGTTCAAAGAGGCTTAAGAAACCGTCGTATCCAAATGTGGACAAAGCCGTTTTGGAATGGTTTAAGTCAGCAAGAAGACAAAACTTACCTGTATCAGGCGGATTAATTAAAGAAAAAGCGTTTGAATTTGGCCAAAAACAAGGGGAACCAAATTTTAAGGCAAGCACGGGATGGTTAGATAATTGGAAGCGAAGGTATGTGTACATAACTTATTTATTTTTCAGTGCGATTTAAGTTTTGCTTTTTATTTTAAGATGTGGCGTTGGTCATAAAAAGGCTTGCGGAGAAAGCAATGATGTTAGTGACGAGGATTGCATTAAATGGCAGCGTGATGTTTTACCTAACTTGTTAAAAGAATATGAACCATGTAATGTATTTAATGCAGATGAAACAGGTCTATTCTTTAAATGTCTTCCAGATAACACTTTAACTTTCAAAGATCAGAAGTGCCATGGAGGAAAGCATAGCAAACAAAGAGTTACATTAATGGTCGGTGCAAACATGGATGGATCAGAAAAATTAAAATTGCTTTTGATAGGTAAAAGTAAAGTACCTCGTTGTTTTCGACGTATTAAATGGTTGCCTTTAGACTATAAGGCAAATTTAAAGGCATGGATGACTGGTGCACTTTTTGCAGAATGGCTGTTAAAACTAGATAAGCAATTTGGAATAAATAAAAGAAAAATTCTTTTGTTTGTTGACAACTGCCCGGCCCATCGAAAAACAGTTAAAATTTATCAAACTTGCGTTTTCCCCCAAATATGACATCAAAGTTACAACCACTAGATCAGGGTGTTATACAAAACTTAGAATTTTGAAAAAACTCTTAAATGTTTAGAAGAAAACAAGAAAGTTGACATTTCATTAATGGACTGCGTTGATGAGATAACCAATGCATGGCATATTGATGTTAAACCGGAAACCATTTCAAATTGTTTTTAAAAAGCAGGCTTTGGTATGTTCTCCGAATGGGAAGAAGAAGATGAAATTCCTTTATTTTTTTTAAGAGAACGTTTGAGAGAAAATAATGAAGAAGAAACACAATTTGAAATAGAATACGATGCGTGGACAAGTTTTAAAACCATACCAGATGTTACTTTTAACGACTTCTTGCACGTGGATGATGACATTACTTCAGAATTTCCTACAGATGATAATATCATACAGTTATGTGGATCTGAAACAGAATCTTTGCAGCTTAGTAATGAAGAAGACAGCGAAAATGATATGAATGATGGTGATTTAGAGGATGAGGTACAACAACCGCCTTCAAATGAGATGGTCACAAATTCATTAAGTATTTTGCATTCGTACCTAAAAAGCAATGAAAATACAACCGATTCGTTGTGCAATAGTTTAAATAACATTGAAGTGTTTTTTGAAAACCAAAATAAAAATCGTCCCGTCAATCACAAATAACTGACTATTTTAAAAACCGGAATAATAAAAAATACATGCATACATTTCTAATACATATGTATTTTTATTAAAAAAAAAAAATATGAAACGTGTATTTTTAGTACTTTTGTAAAAACTTAACATATATTTTGTTATACATTTTTGATCTATAAGTACATATATGTATTATGTATTATCATATCCATATCCATAATATTATTATGTGTTTTATTTGAAAACTCGAAGTCTTGATAAGTCGAATTATTTTTTTGTCAAGTCGCGGTTCTGAGTTATCGAAGTTTGACTGTATATATATATATATATATATATATATATATATATATATATATATATATATTTATTGTTGGGCTTTTTTCTTCCAAAATTGTTCCTAATAAAAATCTTTGCATCAGTGCCATATTAAGCACTAGGACGCCGTGAAAAATAGGCGCCAGACAGGGAAGGACTTTGTTTTTTGGTCGTTAATTTTTTATTTGTAAGTAAGTAAGTCCTGGGAATAAAATGGGCGGCAGAGTGAAAAGGACTTTTTTTGGCTGCAAATTTTTGGTTCGACCCTTTTTTTTTTTGATAAAATAGGCGCCCCAACAAGTCTAGCCTAGAGCGCCCCAAACAATTTATACTGCCCTGCTTTGCATACTCTTAAACTTTCATAACACTACAAGGGGGTCTTTAAGACACAGTTTTTTCAACTCTGTTAATCGTTTCTTCTTAAAAACACCGTATAATTCAAACCATTAAGGCAGTGACGTAGCTACTGGGGCTAGGCGGGGCCCCCAAGCCCAGATGGCGGCCCTTGGAGTTAAAGAAGGGCCCTCGGGCTAAGTACAGAAATACTGAAAACAAATGCGATGGAAAAAAGGGAAGGACTTTTTTTTTTGTGTTGGTTAATATGGATGAAGATAGATAAAGAAAGTGAAAAGTTAAATAAAGAAACCTCACTCCCTAGCTACGCCACTGCATTAAGGATCAAAATCTTATTTTAAAACACACTGTATGTAAAGTGACTAATTTATTAATAAAAATTTAAGGAATAGTTATTAACAATATTTCTTGCATAGCATGTACAGGGTGTCCCATTTTGGTTGTCCCTTATGGGAAACTTGGAAACCATAAGAGATATTAAAAATCTGATACCCCATCCTCGAGCTCTTTTTGGAGAAAACATTTATGGTAAAACAGATCATCGCTATCGCGAAGCGTTTCAGAGATACAGGGTGATTCTCGATTTTTTCACCTTTTGAAAAGGTCCTGTAGCTTTGTTGTTATTACAGATACGAGAAAACTAATTGCACATTATAAAGACACTTTTTTCCGTAGAATCCAGTGGCGTAGCCGAAAAATTTTTTGAGCTGTCATTTTTGACATATGACCCAAACATGTTTTTTTTATTAGGGACACCCTATAAATGATTAGGTAATTAAATTGCTTGTTTTTTTCTGATTAAAATAATATATCATACTAGGTGGTTTAATAAATTTTTACGTCAAATATTGGAAAAATTATGATTTTAAAGACGCATTTTTTATTTTAAAATTTAAAAATTTCCTACCACTCTATTTATAAATATATAAGTATGAAATTTTGGTAAATAATATATATGATGTAGAAGAATATTAATACGCATAATAAAATGATACACGGTGTCTCAAAAATTAAAATATTTTTTTTTAATTTAAAATTTAAAAATTTCCTACAATTTTATTTATGAAAATAAAGGAATGAAATTTTGGTATTTGATAAATGTGATGGTGAGAAATATTATTATACATAAAAAATGATACAGGGTGTCTCAAAAAATTAAAATGATTTTTTTTTATTTTTAACTTTAAAAATTTCCTACAATTTTATTTATGAATATATAGGTAAGGATGGTGGATAATATATATGATAAGGAAGAATATTATTATATATATATATAAATGATACAGTGTGTCCCAAAAAATTAAAAATAATTATTTTTATGTTTAAATTTAAAAATTCATAGCGTCCCTATTTATGAATTTGAAGCAAAAAATTTTGGTACTGTATTAGTATGATAATGTTGTATAAAAATAAAAATCAAAGTTATACAGGGTGTGTCAAAAATTTTTCGATTTTTTTTCAGACTTAAAATTTTTTTTTTTTTTTGCTCTATTGGTAAAGTTGACATGGAGAATTCATAAAAATTAAAAAAAAATAAAAAACTCAAAAATTAAAAAAACTTGATAAATTTTTAAGTTTAATTAATATAACTTGTTTATTATTGTTGTTGTAAACTAATTTTTTGTTTTTTTCTACGGAAATGTCTCCTGAGCTAAGGGATAACAGATTCCTTTTAAAACAAAAATATAAAACAATTTAAAAAACAGATAGAAGCCGCAATGCGTCTTTAAAATCATTATTTTTCCAATATTTGACGTAAAAATTTATTAAACCACCTACTATGATATATTATTTTAATCAGAAAAAAACAAGCAATTTAATAACCTAATCATTTATAGGATGTCCCTAATAAAAAAAAACATGTTTGGGTCATATGTCAAAAATGACAGCTCAAAAAATTTTTTGGCTACGCCACTGGATTTTACGGAAAAAAGTGTCTATATAATGTGCAATTAGTTTTCTCGTATCTGTAATAACAACAAAGCTACAGGGCCTTTTCAAAAGTGAAAAAATCGAGAATCACCCTGTATCTCTGAAACGCTTCGCGATAGCGATGATCTGTTTTTACCATAAATGTTTTCTCCATAAAAGAGCTCGAGGATGTGGTATCGGATTTTTAATATCTCTTATGGTTTCCAAGTTTCCCATAAGGGACAACCAAAATGGGACACCCTGTACATACAATAATTACTCCTTTTACACTGCACAAATCCCCCTTGTTAGATAACAATAAATATTTCGGACACACTCGGCGAGACACTAATTGACATGTTCCGTCTTTTTTATTAGCAGTAATATCTGGTTATTATTACTGTATTCAGAAGATCTATGTTACAAAAGCACAGGAAATTTGTTAAAACGACTCGAAAATGGTCATAGACAATGACAATATTACAAGAATGAACAACAATGGAAAAAAACTTTGTTAGAGTTTGTAGTGTCTACCAAATTATTAAAATTCCATGTTTTCCAACTAAAATAATGACAATACAACAGTTTATCCCATAGATACGGAAAAGGGCAACAAATTAAAAACAAAATCAGTGAAAAATACAGAATATTTACTAGATTTAGATTAATGTGACTTCTGGATGTTTCCACATCTAAAACATTTCATGGCTAATATTGCAACAGCTTCCAAATTTATTTTTTGACAAAAGTTATGGTGCCATCCATAAATTAGGTCACATAAATTTTAGTACTTTTAAATCCCTTTCTCCTCCTTAAACCAGGTTCTCATATTTTTAGAATTTAATTCTTGACGCTCTTTAAGCTGCCCTAAATTGGTTTATTTTAACGTCAGTATTAGCTTTGTTCGCGGGTCTAGTAATGAACCGATTCTGAACCAGAACCGAACTGGTTTAGAATTGTTTTAAAGCGCATGTCTAGTTATTTATTAGTTCGGAATTTTTATTTACCGTGAACAATTTTCTATACAGCTGAGGATGTATTCTAACCTAGCCTTTTGGTTAGGATTTTTCATGGTTAAATTGGATACTACACAAAAAAAATAAATTCAAACAGGTAAATTGTTATACTGTCGAAAGCCACTCGAGGTCTCTCGGCGGAAGACGAGAGAATCCCTGCCTCCTCTCGTTTTTAACAGAAGTGTGTGTATTTAACTAAGGATAAAATTCAAACAACAAGAAATGGTAAAATCTTGTAATATTCTCCATATTTTTAATTAAATCTTTATTTATTTTATTGCATACATACATTCATACGGAATACAATTAAAAATCCTTTGTTTATACAATATGAGCAAAGCTGTTTGGTTCATCGGCAAGCAATAGAATAACAAAACAAGCACTATTAGTCACGCATGTTTACATGCCGGGATTTAGTTAGATTGTCTTTTTCCTCACATTGCCTATATATTATGCTATTTAACTGAACCTGTATACGCTCAGAATCACAAAAATATAAAAAAATATTCAACAGGTACACACAAAAATAAAATTCTTGCAAATAGAATACGGATTTTCTTGAAAATTTATTTTTAACTTAAAACAAATTTTCTTGAGGTAAAACAATATTCTTGCTCCAAGAAATTACATTATTTTCATATTAAATAATATTATTCTTACTATATGTTCTTCAAACAAGTATATATTTTTAAAATAAGACACAATTTGTCTAAAATTAAGAATAATATAATAAGAGATATTTAAGAATATCTATTCTTACAGGAAAACTTAAATTTCTTTAGCCAAGACAAAGTATTATTTTTATTCTCTACTTAAAACATAATTTTACTTTCGAATAAAATTCTTGTTGATTTAATATTGTTTTTGTTAAAGACTATGGCTTTTTTAAAAGAAAACTAAAAAATATATTTATTTTACAGTCAAAACAATTTATATTTATTTCTTTCACATAAGAAAATTTAGGTTTTATATTATTAAACCAAAATATTATATTCTTGGTTACCATAATTAGGTATCAAAGGTATTTTCCTTATTCATTTTTGCAAAAAACGTTGCCCAGAAAGGTGCGTATCGGCGAACCGGGAAACAAGAAACGCTTCCTTGTACACTGCAAGATTATAAGAAGTTAAAAAAAATGTACTAAGGAGATTAAGAAAGGCTGACTAGATAGCCAAAAAGTAAGATGACTGCAGGCCGAGGAGGATTTTGAGGAAAACGTCGGCACCACCATGGTCTAAGTACCGGAAAATAACGAACACCACATAAATGGTCATAAACTTGACAGAAAGGAGGTGTGGGCTCCGAAAAAACCAACGAAGTTAGATTAGTGCGATCCTACTTGTAGAAATGGAGAAAAACGCGTCACCCCTCAGGCGCGTTATACTACCGGATTTGGATTTAAACAGTAAGTCAGACGATTGTTTTATAGCTTTTGTTCTAAAAAAATATATTGTAATAAACTGTAAAACATTTTTTTAACTATTTTTAGTTAGTTAACCTCAACTTTTACTGAAAATCATAATCAATAGAAAAATTTTATGTTATACACTTTTAAGCACTTTTTGGTATTTAATTAGGTAGTCTCAAAAATTTTATTTTTAAAAGTCTTGATTTTGAAGTTGATGATTGATGAACCACCATGTAAATCCTAGAAAAAATTTTGTTATAGCTTTTGGCATTTCGGATAAAGTAAAAATGTTTATGAAGAATAACTTCTTTTGAAATATTAAAAATATTTTTTACAGGTATAGTCAAGTTCATCCGTGGACACACATTGTAGTTTTATGGGGTAGTTGAATCACCGTGCTCAAAATATCCACATTAAAGCTACTATCGTGCCGGGACCATCGAGAACTGAAATCTTCACAAAGAAAGTACTAACGAATACACTGGAAATGCCGGACGCAGAGCACCAAAAACTCTTGTTTTTATTAACATCTGCTGTACCAGGGAAATTTTCATTAATAGGATGCTAGACGCCTCAGCAAGGTTGGCTCTAAGGGACGTCCAGAAGGTTTAACGTAACATCATAAAAATATTATACTATTAAAAGCTTTGTTTTTGTACTCTAACAATAACAATTGTGATAAATAAAATTTGTATAACAATCTTTAGTTTTAAATGAAAACTATGTAGTTTTATTTGAAGAAAGTATTTAATTATGATATTCTTTAACCAAGATAACCCTAAAGTAATATATTCTTGGCCAAAGAAATGTATTCTTAACTTAAGTTTTAATTTGTTTTTGCCGAAGAAAACATATGTTAATTAAATTGATCGCTCGACAAGAATATATTTTCTCCAATAAAATTAGTGCTTTTCTTCGCTAGATAATCGCGTCGACAAAAAATATCTACGAAGAAAGCATTAATATTCTTAACTTAAAAAATTATGTTTACTTAACTGAATCTACCTTTATGCTTGTACTAAAATAATGTTTTTAAGAATATAATTTACTGATAAGAAGAATATATTCTTTTCGTTATATACAACTCACAACGTGTCTTGAGTCAAAGCAAATTGTTTTAAGTTAGGACATCTTTTTTTTGTGTGTATATTAACCCGCATAAAAGTGGCAGAAACAAATAAACTCGTCATACAACGGTTTATTTCTGTACCACAAAAACAGATAACAGCTGACCATGTCGACAATGCGCATGAAATTCCGAACTGAACTTTTAGTTCCAACAAAAATCCCAGGACTGCTAATCAGGTTACGACCCGGTAACGAACTGATTCCATTGTAACCCGCGAACACAGAACTGTTACTAAAAATTCCAGATTTTACTAACCGCGAACGCTGCTTTTTCACTGCGCATGCGAATAGTCCCAGAACCGGATTAAAATCGAAGCCGCGAACAAAGCTATTGTCAGATTAAATTTTGTGCAGGTAATTTTTAATAAACAAAATAAACCAAAAATTCTATTGAGTCCCTATCTGGAGGTGTCCGATGTTTCATACGCAATTCTCTTATTTACATAAAGTCGAATCTATTTCAATTTTAATTTGTTTACAGTCGAGGAGTGGTTCTCAAACAAGAACCAGCTAAATAATAACTTGGTTGTACCGCCTAGTCAAATAATGAGGCAATAACTAAAGAAAACCGTAAAACGTGTCAAAAAACCTTAAACAATGGAACAATGTGACGTAGCTCGTTACATTCTCATTTGATTTGTTCCTAATTCCTTAATTCCTTATTATTATTGTCTTTTCGCGGTATAATTTTCCTCTATCCGCTACAATTGAACATTATTTTGACATGTTTCACATAAGAATCATGTTACAAGATAGTTTGAATCTTTTTAACGATAGCGTACGAAATAACAAGCAAATAATTAATAGTTTAAAAAAACTAAAAAAACACGCTTTTATATGCAACCGAACTAAAAATTAGAAAATAACATAACATTTAATATATTTATCACCCCACGCTTTTTACTATGAAATGACAATATTTTTTTAATGAAAAATTATTTTCTAATTTTTAGTTCGGTTGCATATAAAAGCGTGTTTTTAGTTTTTTTAAACTATTAATTATTTTTCATTTTTAGTTTCTGCTACTCTTGACAAAATGGCGAAAATTTTTTTAATGAACAAGAGTGGCAAATTTTAAAATTTTTCCAACAGATTGCAACTCACTAAAAAATTTCTTCTTCATTAAGTAGCAAAGTTTGAAATTTTGCCAACAGATGGCAATCCAGGCAATGTTTGGACCGTTGCCAATATATTGCAAACCCACTAAAAATTTCTTCTT
>JACEGR010009335.1:0-27641 GCA_014170235.1 Listronotus bonariensis
ACATTTTATTCTAATTTAATTGGACATTTTTTGGTACTCTTTATGCATAATAAAGTAGGATTATTCTTAAATTTAAGGGTAGTATTTGATATTACCTCAACTTTTTATCAATTTTAATCAACGAAAATAATTTTTCATAATCTTTCCAAAGAGGTGCAGCATAAGGGGTGTTGCCATTTAAGATTTTAAAGTGACTGGGGGTGCAACTTAAGGGGTTGATATTGGTGTTTCGAAAATATAGCCAATAAGCGGTAATATGGAGAAGGCATAAGAACTGTGTGTTAATATTAAATGCTTTTAATATATTTAAAAGGTATTTTTTGTATCTGTTTATTTGACGAACAGCTCTTTTTTGAATGATATCAAGAATGCAAGAGGGCTGTGGGGGACGCCATACCCTAGACATAAGAACAATATTCCATACAAAGTGTATAAATTGGAAGAGGAAAAATACTTTTTAGCTCGAAAAAGAAACCCAAGCTTTTGGAAGCCGCCGTTTCTATAAATACGATGTGTTTATGCCAGTTGAGGTTGCTCTCAAATGAGATGCCCACAAGGTTGAATGTGTCCTTGCTCTGCAAAACCTGCCCACTCATAAGCAAAGGGTGAGTGTTTGTGTGACAAGGAACATGATTGACTTTTGGATGCATTAAATTTAACGAGATTTTTGGCGCCCCAAGTCAATATCAAGTTGAGGTCCTGTAAAAGAGATATCTGCATCGCCCTGCGTTTGCTTTGTCGGGTTAAGAGGTTGGTTTGAGAACCTGAAAACTGGAGTAAAGGATACTATCGTCAGCAAAACTATAAATGGAATTGGTTGTGGAAGAAAAAGGTCGTTAATGTAAAGAAGAAACAAAGTTGGTGCCAGTACTGAACCCTGAGACACTCCAGCATTAATTTCTCTAAGCCTCTAATCACAAACCTTGGTTCACTAAAACATGTGACAAAGCTAGAATTTTAAAATTTCAGGCTCACAAGAAGTTTCTACAGGATCCTAGTCCAGAAAACCGACAGGCCAGCATTGAAGCAAGAAACCACTACCACCAAACAATCTCAGAAGCCATAGACTCCTTTGATAACCGTATAAAAAACAAAATACTTTCTTGCTCAAATGGCAGCAAATCCTTCTGGTCCTTCGCCAAAAACATCAGTAGAAATTTCTGTACCAGTTCTTTTCCACCATTAACTTTGAAAGATGAAGTTATTTCCACATCTAAAAAAAGGCCGAACTATCTGCTAAACAATTTGCTGCCAATTTAACCCTTCATCCACCTGTCAATCATCCAATTCCAACTATTCTTCCAGTTCCTCACAAAATGTCCAATATTATTAAGGTAAAACACATTAAGCGTATCCTTTCTTCTCTTAACACCAAGAAATCGTCTGGGCTAGATGGAATACCAGCAATCGTTTTAAAAAAATGTGTTCCTGAACTTGCACCTATTTTAACCAGGCTCTTTTGAATTTCTTATGACACGGGTATTTTTCCTGACAGCTGGAGAGCTACACGTGTCCAGCCTATTCCCAAGAAAGGATATAAATCTCTTCCATCCAACTATAGACCCATTTCACTCCTCTCAATGCTTTGTAAAGTAATGGAGAAATCCATTACCTCGCAAATTCTTAGGTATTTAGAAAAACATAAAATTTTACATGACAGGCAATACGGATTTCGTCACAAGAGATCTACAGCAGATCTTCTTTCCTTCGTTTCACACAACTGAAACAAGTTTCTTGAGTTTCTAGGTGAGTCCCAGATCGTTGCTCTTGATATATCTAAAGTTTTCGACCAAGTCTGGCATGACGCACTTCTTAATAAACTTCCCTCCTATGGTCTTCCAACTAAACTCTGCTCTTGGCTCTCCAGTTATCTTTCTAATCGACGTATATCAGTCATTGTTGATAGCCACTCTTCAAGCTTTCACGAAATTAATGCTGGAGTGCCTCAGGGTTCAGTACTAGCACTAACTTTGTTTCTTCTTCACATCAACGACCTTCTTTCTTCCACAACCACTCCCATTCATAGTTATGCTGACAATAGTACCCTTCACTCCACTTTTCAGGTTCCCAAGCCAATCTCTCAACCCGACTTGGAAATCAAACGCAGGGTGATGCAGATATCTCTTGCACAAGATCTCAATTTGATATTGGATTGGGGCGCCAAAAATCTCGTTCAATTTAATCCATAACACAATCATGTTCCTTGTCGCGAAAAAAATCATCAAACACTCACTCTTTGCTTATGGGTGCCCAGGTTTTGCAGAGCGGGGACACGTTTAACCTTGTGGGCGTCACATTTGAAAATAAACTTAACTGGCATAAAGTTGTGTGATACAAAAAAAAACGGATCTGCTGTAGATCTCTTGTGACGAAATCCGTACTGCCTGTCATGTAAAATTATGTATGTTTTTTTAAATATTTGAGAATTTGCGAGTAAGCGTGTAATATCGAAATTCTTTGTACTTTCTTTAAGGAAGCTTTAGCACAGAAAAAATATCATACAGAATTATTCTGAGATAGAACGTTGTTTAAGGGCCCAAATACTCTATTAGATGGCGCCAAGTATAACGAATTTGTTATTTTTGGTTAAATTTTTAACTCTGCAATTCTCCACAAATATCACCTTATTCGACAGTGTTGCCAGCAAATAATCTACACCCGAGCTTCGCGGCGTATCAGCTCGCTGCTGTAAAGTTGATAGCTTTGCCATGGCAACAGATAGAGCTTAGACCAAGAACGAACGTCCGCGTCTTTTTTCCATGCGTTGGCAAAAATTATTCAATGTAGTTATTTTGTATGTGGCTTTAGTTTGACATTTAATTATTGAATCACTCCAACCTTTTTTAGGAGTGTGGTGATTCCAAGAAAGTGATTAGTGATTTTATTTCAGGGTTCAATCATCTTTTATTTATTCAGTTTAGTTTCTAAGTTGCCTTTGAGCTGGTTAAATCCAACAATTATCTAGTAAAGATATTTTAAGTTTTTTTTAAATTTTCCAAGTGTGTGTTATTGTTTTTATAACTATATTTTTACAGTACATCAAATTCTGAAATGGCATCCGCATCAAGTGTACAAAGTCGGACCAAGGACAAAATATTTCTTGTGGGCTATCCGATTCACCAGATCACTGGTTGTAAACTACCCTCAAATCGTCAAGTTTTGTGTGTTTTATTTTATAATTTACGTACTGTGAAATTAACTGTAAGAGAATCAGCGAAACTTGCCATACGAAAAGTGTTAATTTTTTGGGAGAAAGCTCGAATCCCGACTAAACATGAACAAGATGCAATTACTAAGCTGGAAAAACTTCACGCCGAGTGGAGAACTCTTCAAAAGACCGGCACAAAACATCGGAAACGGTCAAGAACAAATTTAAACAGTTTGTTGAAAAGTTGGATGATCTCTTTGATATTGCCCAACAAGATGTTTTGACTCTGATGAAATCGGAAGAAGATAAGGCGTTTCTCGTGAAACAGAGGCAGAACTTGCAAAAATAAACCGACAAATCCAAGAAGAAACTTTTGATATTGGTGAGTTTTTTTATTGTTATTATTCTAAAAAATAGATAAATAATAGATAGTAGATATTTTTTAAATAATACCTATTGATAATTAGAAGTAGGTATTTTAGTACCTAGGTATTATCACTACTCTGCTAAAAAGACTAAGTTTTTATAGTATTTTTTTATCTTTTTTGTTGCTTCTTAGATACGGATGATGAAGACAAATTCGAAGAAGTAGAAGACACTGAAGAGGACAGCATCTACCAGGAACTTGAGAGCTTGGAGGAAATGGACATCCCTGAAGAAGCTGTAGAAGATCCAGGACCATCTTAGAGCAAGAGAATGAAAGTTTCATTTGCAAGGGGCATTAAAGAGATTTTAAACATGAAATTGTCCATTTTGTTATATCGATGTAAGGTATCCGACAGAAATGCCACAAGAATTTTAGTAGCTACTCTAGAAGCACTAAACCTTGACCCTCTTGAGTACAAAGTCTCGAAATCTTTTTTACATTATAGAAGTAGAGAACAATATGCTAAAAATGTTGATAAAATAAACATTCCTGAAAAAGAGCCCGTGGTTGTCCATTGGGACGGTAAACTTTTACCGGGTGTTTTAAAAAATCAACAATGTGAGCGAATAGCTATTGCTATTTTATATGGAGAAAAGGAACAGCTGCTGGGAGTTCCTGTAACAGCAAACAGATCTAGAGAGGAGCAAGCCGTAGCCGTATATGAATGCCTACATGAATGGGGTCTTTCCAACACCGTCAAGGCGATGTGCTTCGATACTACAGCATCCAACACGGGAAGACTCAAAGGAGCATGCGTCATATTGGAGCAAATGTTAGGAAGAGAATTGTTACACCTAGCTTGCCGTCACCATATCTTGGAAATTCTATTAAGAGGCGTATTTGACACAAAAATGGGATCAACCACTGGACCTCATCCAGACATTTTTAAGAGATTCCTCACTGCGTGGCCCAAGATTGACAAAGGAAAATACGACACAGGTATCAGTGACAATATAATACAAAAGCAGCTAACACCAGAAGTAATTGCAAATGTTACTGCTGAATTCGAGACCAAATTATTTGAGAGCCACCCCAGAGATGACTACAAGGAGCTATTGCAGTTGGTTCTCGTATTTGTTGGATCACTAGACGGCAATGTTGTGGGTTTTAAAACTCCAGGGGCTATTCATCACGCTAGGTGGATGGCAAAGGCTATTTACTGCTTAAAAATGTTCATTTTTCGTCGTCAATTTAAGATGTCTAAAGAAGAAGTAAGTTCTGTGCGTGCTATTTCTGTTTTTCTAGTTAAAATTTATTGTAAAGCTTGGTTCAATGCTCCAAAAGCTCATCTTGCACCAAAGCAAGATTTAGGTATTTTGCATAGTCTGTTAAACTATAAAGAATGTGACGACATTGCAGAAATAGCCCTGACCAAATTTTCGAACCATTTGTGGTATTTGAATGCAGAGTTGGTGGGATTATCTTTTTAATCCCACCATTACAGACGATGAAAAGTTGTTAATGGCTAATAAATTGCTCAGTAGCACAGATGAACCATCAGAGCACGCAAGGGTTGTAAATCCAAAAGTTAGGAAAGAAAAATTAAAAGAAGTAGTTGATGGAGGATTGGTAAATTTACTTACCAAAGAAACGTTTTCATTCTTTAACCGATTTAATATAAAAACAGATTTCCTAAGACAACATCCAAACACCTGGCCTCAAAATAATGACTTCCAAGAAGGACTGAAAATTGTCAAAACATTAAAAGTAGTTAATGATATGGCTGAGCGTGGTGTTAAATTAATAACCGACTTTAACAACCTTCTGACAAAAGATGAAGACCAAAAGCAATATGTCCTGCAAGTTGTAAGCAAATGCCGAGCATTATATCCTGACGTTTCAAAAACTACTTTAACAAAAGCTCTATAATAGATTAGATAACTATGTAAAATTATCAACTTATGTAGGTACTACGTCTGTATCTTTTCTATGTCTGTTTTATAAGTATATGTAGGTATACCTGATTTTTATATTTTAAAATAAAAAATGTCATTTATCAGTATTACTTGTTTATTTTATTATATTTCTACCTTAAACTAAAAACTATAGCAAAAAAAAAGCAAAATTTATCACTTAATAACAAATGTCATTTATCAGTATTACTTGTTTATATTATTATATTTCTACCTTAAACTAAAAATATAGCAAAAAAAAGCAAAATTTATCACTTAATAACAAAATATACGAAGTATGCTCCTAGTGGTTCCAGGTCACGTTTTTGGGGCTAAAGGCTGTTGTAACTCGGTTTGACTTAAATTAACAACAATTATGTATAGAATATAAATTTTGAAGAATAACATCAGCTTTTTTTTCGATATTAAGCGTGTTTTTATAATTTACTGTTCTGGAGTTATGGCTTCATATGTCAGCTTTTTGGCAAAAAAATATGATTTTTTCAAACTTTGAGCGACGAGCGGCACGGGTTAACATCGTTTAATCGAGCTCAAATTTTGGCTATCTCAATATCTGGAAAGAATAATCGTTTTGTGGGGTCCAGACGAACAAAATTCCGATATTTTTTCCCCTATATGAGATCCGGTCACCCTACTGTACCTACATGTCCTAAATTTTCCTCCGAATTAACTCTTTATCAACTTTTTCGATGCTTCTTAATTTTCCGCAGTAACACCCTTTTTTCCTTGGCTGGATGGGTTTGGTTACCATCTATTTTATTGTGTTCAATGCAACTTATTAAAATACTTGTTTAACTAAAACTTGCATTTCGGTCATACCCCTTTTCTAAAAGATACAATAAACGTTCTTAATGATGTTGCTTTTTCTTACTTACATCGTAACTTCCGAAAGCACTATAATCTAAAGTTTTATAAAAATCTTACATATTTTGGATGCTCAATAACACACACAAAACTAGCTGTAACGCACAGCTTGACAAACACCAAACGACTGATGAACTAAGATAAAAAAAAACTCTGTTTTATATTAGACACCTCCAATTTGTCATTAACGTACATTATACCGCAAGTACAAAAGAAGGGCTTCACTTTTATTATAGCTGTATTTCTTCTTTCAGCTTCAATTTTATAATAAAAAATCAAGGGTACATTGAGACCAACATCCTATTTACAACGGCGTCTATAACATAGAGCTACTACAATAATCAATGCGTAATAATAAATATCGGACACAACTTTGCAGAAAGTTATACCATTACGTGTTAAGTATTCTTCGGCTACTTCTGTTCTAAAATCTAAGTTTGATTCTTTACTGTGAGTTTCTCTGTAAAAAAAACAAACATTGTTAAATGCTATATCTGAGATCCAAGTAAAAATTGACCAGTACCACCCTTTGCTTTGTATTTGCGTAGCAACTTCTTTAAATTTACGGTCCAAATGGGTATGATCGGTTATTTATATAAAAATGAAACAAAAATAATTTTGTATTTCTTAGCAGAATATTTACCTTTGTCTACATTTACGTTAAGGGGCTTATAAATATTCCCTTGTAATACCATGTGGTAACATTCCAATTTTAGGTCGTTTTTTGAAGACATAAACATGTTAGAAAACACTCGCACTTCCGCAATAATCAATTGCTTATTCTTAGTCTACAAAAATATTTTTAAACAGAAAAATGCATAGTGTACCTACTTAAAAAATTGTACTTGCTCAAAGAGAAAACCCATGTTTTATAATTCTGCCCAATTTAAAGTTTAAAAACACGCTCTGAGAATCGAAAAGTACAAAAATGATTTGACAAATGCCGTTTGACGTGGACCGATATTAGCCGAAGCTAAAATTTTACTTCTACCGCTTATGGTAAAATAAGGGAGGTGATAGTGACGTCTTAAAAAGTGATAACAAATGGTAAAAAGCTTACCCCGGAATTAAGCTTAAATTCTCGCTTTTCCGTATAACTATACAACTCTATACTTTCATATTAGTGTGTCTCTGCATTATCATCAATATAATCGAGATAAAGAGAGTCTGCGCCACCTCCCTATAAAATATAAAAAAACTAATAAACCGCATACTGTTATTAGCTTTTAAACCCGTTTGAAGCGTCAATACAAAAAAAATAAAACATGCTTGCAAAAGTACTTGACCAACAGATTTTGCAATCATGGAAACTTGGCAAATCGATAAAACAAAAGTGCCGTTTATATTTGGTACATAATGCAAAATCTAAAGAATCCTTATATTCTTCATATTTTTACAAATCGTTATGGGCATTTTTAAAAAAATTGAATCAAGTATAGCTTTATCAAGACCGTTCTTAAAATGTTCTCAATTTAAAGCCGCCTCTTTGTATAAAGCCTATGAATGTGGGGATTTACCACTCATTTTTGAGAATTTTTACCAATATCATTAGTATATCTATAAAAAAAATATATTTCTTCGCTCTGCAATAATCAGAAGCTAAAAAAACTAAGTAAATATAATTTTGTTTCAAAACAAAACTGTAGTTTTTTCTTTTATTTATTACCACAAGTTACTGAAGTACCTTATCCTAAGGACTCTTTTGTCTTATAAAAGGCGATATTAATCTGAGATTCCCCCGAAATATCTGTCAACCGCTTTAATTTTTCCTTAACATTTTGAAGAAGGGAAGATGAAGGTTTTCCTACTGCAGATTTTTTCTTGGAGGGTTTAAAAATTATTTTTGAAGGTTTTGTGAAGATAACTTGTTTATCATAAACATGGGTTGATATTGATTTTGATTCCTTGTCAGAATTTTTTAGGGTTTCTTCTTTAGGAAAACGCGCTCTATTTCGCGATTTATTACCGCCTTTTAATAATAGCCGATTTTGACCTCTTTTGAACTTTTGTAAACAAGAGGACGTTTTGCCTTGTCGGCTTTCCGACTTTAACCCTTTTAATATGGGTAATTTGGATTCTGATATGATTCCTTCTACAAATTCTTGTCTTTTAGGAGTTGGCGGCCAGGCTGATCACTTTCTTCTAGATTGAGGAGTCTTTGATATGGCTCCGAGGTTTTTATAGTAATCTCGGACCCCTGCTTGCTTATTTTTTTTTAACATTGATGGTTAAGGATTTGAGTATCCTGATTTTTGTTGCGGCTTTACTTTTTATTTTAAATTACACCGTCATGATATTTTTCAAGATATTCTTTAATATATCTTCAAGTATTTTCAAAAATTTAAAAATATCAATATTGCTTTTAGAGGCAAACAAGATTTTTGTAAAATGAAAGTATCAGCAGGTTCTTCCCTCCTGGCTTATCTGTTTTAGACGTTATTGGTTATGGATCTAAGGACCTTATTTTTTTTGCGTCCTTATATCATCTTTAAAATTTTAACGCCATGAGTTTTTCTAATTACTTCGTAATATATTCTCAGGTTTTTCAAAGGCTTAAAATTGTCAATCGCTTTTAAAAGCAGGAAAAGGTTTTAGTGAAGGTATAATATAAGCGGGTTCCTTTCTTACTTCAAGTTTTGAGACTGCACTACGTAATTTATTTTTAATACCCGAATAATCAATATGAATATGTAGAGTCGGGGCCGGATTGAAGGGAGGCAAGCGGAGCAGTGGCCCGGGGTCCCTACAACTTAGGGGCACCCACAATGAAGAAATTTTACATATTAAATTGATATGGACCGTTTTTTTCCATTCAGATTTACTTTGACGGGCCCCCACCGGCTCATTGCCCCAGGGCCCCCACACCTCTAAATCCAACCCTGTGTAGAGTTACACCCTTTTCATTAAAATGTTTGTGTGTATTATTATCTTTTTTAAGTAATATTTTTGTCGGTCATAATGTTAAAAGATTGTTATATTTTATTTTTTTATTTTTTGACACCCCACAAAGGCATATGCCTAAATACCAGAGTACCGTGGGTGTCGGGTTATTAGATGTTTAACCCATCTATCCCCCTGTTCCGTCAACGTTGTCCAAGCACTGAAACATGCAGTTATGCATTTCACAGCACCTTTTAGGCAACGCGGTAGTGCCACCACGGACGTTATTTTTTAATAACTACTACCCAAATATATCTTCCCCGCTGGGAAACGAACCGGCGACCTCTGGCTTCAAAGATCAAAGCTCTGTCCACTGCGCCACGGGTGCGTGAAAAACAAAACTTCTATTTGTCAATTTTTAATAATATTAACTTTATTTATGCGGGGTGTTTTAAAACCTTAGGATTAAACTTCTGGAGGTTATTTATTGCAACAGTAGAAAACATTGGAGTATAGGGATTCATGTCCGAAAAAGTGTCACTATGGTCCCTAAGACGTGTTAAAATTTAAAGAGACGATAAATTGTCTAAATAGGATTTAATACAATAAATTTTTGCCTTTTGTACATGATATCATCACAACAATTGTTTAACATGTCAATGTCAAGGTCAATGTTTTAAAATGTTATTTCTTTATTTTT
The DNA here is from genome assembly GCA_014170235.1 of Listronotus bonariensis. Classification (NCBI taxonomy): domain Eukaryota; kingdom Metazoa; phylum Arthropoda; class Insecta; order Coleoptera; family Curculionidae; genus Listronotus; species Listronotus bonariensis. Next base: position 9,933 of record JACEGR010009335.1, read on the forward strand.
TCTTTATTAATTGTTGTACTGATATCATGTGCAAAAATTAAGTGCTTTAAATCTTATTTTGGCAATTCATCGTTTTCTAAATTTTACCGCGTCTTAAAGCTGTAGGGCCGTCGTGACACTTTTCCGGACATGTGTCCCCATACTCAAATATTGGACTGGATAACCCCCAGAAGTTAAATCCTATAGATCTGAAATAAATCTGTAGATAAATTATTTTTTGAGTATAAAAAAACACTTCTTCAATCTTGTTATTTCTTACAAACACTAATAGTTTGTTGGCCTGTACATTCACATTGGGATTCATTTTTTGACCTCTAAGCGAAGTGAAACCTTATTTATAAATTAACAACACTTCCAGTTTTACAAAATTCGTTTTCTGTTTATTTATCTGTTGCCCTTCTGGGACTTCCCTACATCTCTTTTTAACTCTCGTTCTTTTATTATGTGTGCACGTTGTTTTAAGTTTGCTATAATTCTGATTTTGATTATATAATAATCCAAAGTTTCACATATTTTTCGCGTGTTGATTCGTTTGTTACCTCTCTAACAGTTTTTTGTTGAAAAATCCTTTGTATTTATAGTTCATTTTAATTTTTAAATTGGTAACTCTGTTTTTTTAAAGGTTATGACTAATAAATATAAATTAAATAATTAAAAAACCTCAGTGCAGATTAGAAGAGTACTTTAAAGATTAATCAATTCGCCAAATCGTCTGCGTCCAAAACTGCAACTAATATTAGTCCTAAAAATGCCATCAACCCAGTACAGTTGGACTCCAAAGCGGCTTTTCAAAATGTCTCAAGCTATAAACCAACTATTAGTTCATATTTATATTCATATACATATATAATAATATTTAGTTTAGAAGTGGTTTCTTGTCTTTGCCTTGTTTAGGTATATTGTTTTATTATTTAGTATTCTTGGGATAAGGCCAAATAAAACAAAAAATTCTAAATAAAATAGGCTTTTAATTGACGTTTTGGCATTCTGGTATGAGGCCTTCATCAGAACGTTTGTAAATACTAAGAGGAAAAACTCAATAGAGCTGTGACTAAATACACATGCGGGGCCTAGTTTCAAAGTGTAAATCTCCATTTTTACTTTTTAATGCAACAGTGAGATAGATGTTTCATAAGTTTTATGTTTAAGCGCAAAATTGAAATAAATTACTTTTTAACCATAAATACATCCACAACAAAGTGTTCAAACTTAATAAAAAATGCATTACGTTTAATGTATGGATTCTGTGTTCGTTTTTTATTTGATTTAACACAACAGCCTAATTTTGGAGATGGTACACCTTAAAACTAGGCGCCCTCAAATATGAATAAAGTAACCTTATTGGTAGAAATTTCCGTAAAAAGTCAGTGTTTAAATTTAATATAAACACACATTTTTAGACGATAACAAAAACGATTATTGTATACATATAGGTGTAGTAAATATTTATTCGCCCCTTGCAATTACCCAAATAAAATAGAGAGGATTACTGAACCACATAAGTTGGACTGTGAAACAGACGATGCGATGTTGTCTAGTTATTCATTTTAAAATCTCAGTTTATTATGGTTCTGAAGAAGACCACTATTTTTAACAAAACAATATTTTAATCTGGTATTAAATTCGATTCTCTTTGGTTTTAAGCATTTGAGGTGAAATGCTTATGCTTATGACAATTTCGTCCAAGTCGTTGGCACGTTCGTTACGGTACCTATGAATTTGTTGATTAACTTGTCCATAAAGAAATAAATCATTAGATGCCAGATCTGGTGATTTAGTTACCATTTTATGCTAACTCTTCATCTGATACAATTGGAAACATGACTTTGGCTTCCAAAAATTTCTAAACTTCAATGGCGGTATAAGCCGGACAAAATTCCAGCGTACACCTTAACCTTTTGAGAGTATTGTGTTTTGAGAAGGAAACTAATATGTTTGTTTTCTATCGAATAACCTACTGAGATAGAAGGGTTGTAAATGTTGTAATGACCGTGCAAGAAAAATAAGAATTAATCAGAAAAAATTATTTTTAATAAATGTGTCACTGGCATTGATCTTTTCCATAATATCCTCAGAACACACCATACGTTTTTAATGGAAAACCTCTTGACTTGTTTGCAATTTATAGTTATGTAATTTGTTTCTGTTTCAGAAAATTCCTTTCTGTTCGGGCTTCAGTATCAAGTTTTCTAACTCTCAAAATCTCATGCAGTCCCCTTTGTCAAAACTTGCCCCATTCTCTCACTAGTTTGTTCTTCCCATTTAAGGTACGCGCACATACGTCGGCATCGGACGGACGGTACGGATCGGAAGAAATGGTTTTAATGAAACTAAATGAAGCAGTAGCAACCTAAATTAAAATCCGGCCATGACCGTTTTCTGTGCGATACAGGTCAGATATTTAGTTATTTGACAAGAATTTAAGCCGATTCCTACCGGGAGGTTTTAACCCAGTGGTTTTATACCATGGATGAAAAGGAGCTAACTTTTAATATTTACCCATGATTTTCCCGTGACTCGCATGTGCGTGTGTGTCATTTTATTTCACCAAAACTTTTTTCCGCTCCGTACTGTCCGTCCGATGCCCGCGTATGTGCGCGTACCTTTAGGCGATATTGTGTTAAAATTATCTGCTATTATGGCTTTTTAATTTTTGGTTAGGATTAGGGTGCTAATTGCATCAAAGGTTTTTCAGTCCTTTCAACCCATTATTTTCTCAGGAGTAACAACTGTAGACTATAAAGTTCATCGTTACTACGTAGTTATACCCAGTCCCTTGTCTGTGCCTTTGTAAAGTTACTCTAGGGTCCATAATTTTAATGGCATTGTTTAATTGCTCATCGTACATCCAGTATTTTTCCCTTTATTGCATTTAGATTTGGTTTGCTTACGATCAATATATCTGCCTTAATTCTGGTTGCAGTATCTTAAGCCATATCGTGAGTTGGCCTACTCCTATGGGTGTTTACTCTCCTAGTAAACACACGTTGTTGTGTTGTTTGGCTCATTAGTTTGTGGGTTTTTTACGGTTTACGGGTCTTTGATTGGTGTTCCTTTTGCTTGCGAAAAATGCAAAACAAATTATTTTGGCACTAGGATACCCTGTGTCTATCTTGTCCACATTTCAGACCGTTATATTTCCTGTTTGACCCATCACACTGACTTTTTGTGTGGCCGTATTCCGAACATCTGTAGCATCTTGCTTCTGGCTTTCTTTCCTTATAGAATAGTTTGCCAATCCAATTCTTAAAATCTTCTTCGGAATTACCTGATTACCATCTGCTATTTTTATTTTTACCGTAGCGTTTTGGGGGACACCAAATGCTGTTCTTAGCACTCTCACCTCAAAAGAATATGATTTTATTACAAGCGTTTAAAATACTGTTTTCCTAATGTCCCCTACCGTAGTGATTTAAATATGTAGTATCTTTGTCTTTTTAAGTAGGACTGCTTTAGCCTCTGGTGGACTATTTCTAGTTTCCTTTTCCAGGACCTCCGCCAGTTTTTAACTGACAAAACCAGTGGTTGTATATATTTTTTTCCAATTTATCAATATCGACGCCTGATTTACTGGTACTAAGGGCTGATTTTATTGTTTTAAGCATTTCAGAAGAACCCTTGTCTACGCTCACTGCAACAGCATCTAATTTTAGACGCTTAGGATGTTTTTATGGATGGATCATTATATTCTTGGTTTTGAGTACTCTTCATTGGTCCCATTTGCGGATTTAGGGGATTTTTTCCTGCTGCGTGTTTGTATATTTTCAGCTCAACGGGTGTGTCGGAAACCAGATACTGCATCATTCGAATGGTCATTAAACCAGTTATATTCTCAGCTTCAGGTATTGCAATTTTATACTTTAAACTGAAAGTAAGTTGTTATAGTAGAAAAGCTAGTAAACCCTTCGAGTAACGTTGGGCCTGTAAGGCTAGAAATTTGTATAGTGACGAGTCATAACATGTTAATAGTAGGAGAGCCCAAGATGCTAAATTTGCAGTTATTCGAGCGTCATAGAGACCTATTGGGTTGAAAAGCTTAGATGATAAGAAGAAAAAAATGTTATATAATGTATACCTTTTTATCGGGGCGTTAAGCGGCTATATATTTAAGTATGTCAAAAAATATTTTTGGCTTGTGAAAATCGTCCAAATCGTATTGAAATATATATTTTTCGTTATCTTTGAATTATTTTCTTTAAAATATATAAAAAATAACCACGCTCAAGCATGGTAAAATTACTTTTTTTTGTACAACTTTGTAGCGAGCGCTCCTTATTAAAAAGTTTATTTCCTTGAAGATATATGTTAGGGATTATCACTAAATGTTGCGAAGTAGTGTTTGCTAGTGGGAGACCTTTTTTCTTTTTTTTTTTTTGTTGTTGTAAAATGCTTGGAAGAACATGTTTAATTATTGTTTTTAAGGTAAGGACTATTTTTTATTATTTTTTTTTTCGTTGATTTTTCATTTGTCAAAAACAAAACACCATTATAATATACTTATTGACACTGATATACTTTGTTCTTATGTAATGATAAGCAATAGAAAAAAATGTATATGGGACATTTTTATTACTTTTTTTATGCTTTTTGATTCAGCACAGTGTACCACTGTCTCCTCGTCTCTCACCAATAGGGTTAAATATTTTTTAACTGTTCTTCTTTTATTCGTATTGTCTTCTGGGATTTGCCGTACCGCTGACACCCTAAGGTCTGTCAGCGAGTAAGCTCTAAGTCTTGGAGGGGTCCTAAACACGCGTCGTCAATGGTCTGCAATATTTTCTATGTTTTCCACCTTACCAGTTGTTGTACTGGCTTTAGAGTTCTTTGTCTCTGTCTAATCTTTTTGTTTACTATCACCGTGTCATCAGCAGTATCTAGTAGCTATTTTTGTTGGTTTACCTTATGTACGATTTCCAGTGTCACTTTATTGTGTTTAGTTAAATCTTCTTTTGTGTAAAGTAATTTTTTCTTTCATAAAATTTCCACAAGTGGGGTCGAAATCAACAATCCAGCGTGGCAGTGCGCCTATACCACGCTAAGGCTTTTTTCTGCAAGAGTCGCCAGGTACTTGCAGGTCACAGTTTGTGACTATCTGTCATGTAGCCATTTTTCCATCAGCGCGGTGCGTATTTAACCTTAGGTTCCGGTATACATATTCATATTGATCATTTATTAGTTAGGGTATCGAAACTAAATTAGGTAGTGTAGTCTAAGATCTTGCAGTTTTATGACTTATACTTTGTTTGTTTGCAAATATAAAACCTTTAATTATGTGTATTTTTAGGTTATATTGATTAAAGATTGGTTTATAAAAAAATAAATGTAAAATGTTTGTAACGTTGGCAAAATAATTATTTAAACATAAGAATTGGTACATAATTAATAAATATGTAGACTTACAAATTCTGAAAGAAACATGTCAATTAAAGTAAACGAATAAAAAGCAGTTTTTCCAATTCCAAATCAGCACAAAAGAAAAGCTACTCTTATCATATTTTTAAAACCTAAAATATAGGTAAGGTAATTTTTTAATATTTAATAAATTAAAAATAGTAGTTTTTAATTAATGAAAAACCAGCGACGGTTATAAAAATTGTTAAAAATTCTTACCCCGACATTAAGCTGTAAGTTCTGCTTTTCCGTATAACTATACAACTCTGCAATTTTATTTTGGTGACTTTGTTGTTTATCTATACAATGGTACAATAAACCAGTTTAAAATCTGGAGTGACTGCTTCTTTTCCCTATAAAATAAAAAAGGTAAATACCCGAATATTATAATTAGCCTTTTAACCCGTTTGAAAAGCTAAAACAAAAAAATCAATAAAAATAGAAATGCTTGTAAAACTACCTGACCAACTGACTTTGTAACCATGAATACTAGTTAGCATGTTGGTTGCATGGAAACTCAGGCAAACATGTTTATTTTTGGTTCATTTTTATTTATAACATTATATTTATAAGCAATTTTAAGAAAAAAAAATTAAATCAAGTATAACTTTACATGAAGTTGCCCCTTTTTATACATGTAGTATCTGAAGGTGCTGATATATGTAGAAGTAATATTTGAGTATTTTATTACAGTAGTAAACTTATGTTTGAAAGAACTTATTTCTCCGCTTTGCAATATTTTTAAAAATAATAAAACTAGGTGGATTAGTTATAATTTGGTCCGACAAGAAACTGTAGTTTCTTTGCCTTCTTTCATTGTTTTTTTTGTATATATATTTTTTCTATTTATTAACACAAGTTACTGAACTCCTTGGTCGTTAGATTTGGAAAAAAAGTGCCAAAATCCTCTTTTGTCTCATACGAAGCGATGTCAACTTGAGATTCCTCTAAAATATCTGTCAACCGTTTTAATTCTTCCTTAGCACTTTTTTGAGAGAGGGGGATACAGTTTTTTTGTTGCTACTGGGTTTGGAAACTATTTTAGAAGATTTCTTAACAAAAGTCTTAAGAGCTTTTAATATTGATTAATATATTAATATTTGTTTATCCTAAACATAGGTTTTTCTTGATGATGATTTCTTGCAAGGTGTTTTTTAGGTCACCTTCCTTAATGAATTGCCGATTGGGGCCTCTTTTTAATTTTTTTTTAGGATGACGGTTTGCCTTGTCTGCTTTTTAACTTTAACCATTGTTCGGTTTGTGATAATTTTTATTCCGATATAAATCATTCCAGCAGTCCATGTTCTTTAAAAGTTGGGGCCACACTGACGACTTTCTTTTTGGTTTGAGGATTCTTTGGTATGGCTCCGAGGTTTTTGTATTAATCTCGGACCCCTGTTTGCTTATTTTTTTAACATTAATGTTTAAGGATTTGAGTATCCTGATTTTTGTTGCGGCTTTTTTTTTTTCATTTTAAATTACACCGTCATGATATTTTTCAAGATAGTCTTTAATATATCTTCAGGTATTTTCAAAAGTTTAAAAATATCAATATTGCTTTTAGAGGCAAAGGAAGATTTTTGTAAAATGAAAGTATCAGCAGGTTCTTTTTTACTGCAAGATCTGAGACTACATTACTTAATTTAGTTTTAATACCACTTATAAAGATCAATATGATTGAAGTACCTGGTCGGTCGATCTGGGGAACTCAGCGCCAGGAGAAGTGCTCAAAAACTCTTCTAAGAGGCGATATTAACCCGAAATTTCTGTTAAATATCTGTTAACCGCTTTAATTTTTTCTTAGCACTTCTAAGATAGAGGGATGCAATTTTTTTGATGCAGATATATCCTTGGAGGGTTTAGAAATTATATTTGAAAATTTGTTTACAAAAGTTTTAGCAGCTTCTAATGTTGGTATAACCTGTTTATCATAAACATAGGTTTGCATGATGACGATTTCTTGCGTGTAGTTTTTAGGGTTTCTCCTTTAGAAGAACGCGCTCTCTTTGGCGACTTATTATCATTAAGTCACCGTCTTACATATTGGGGCCTCTTTTTACAACTTTCTATAATCAAAGATGACGGTTTTCCTCGTCTGCTTTTCGCCTTTAAGCATTTTTCACTTTGTGGTAATTTGGATTTCGATATGAATCCTTCTAGTCCTTGTCTTTTAGGAGTTGGGGCCACTCTGACGATGTTCTTTTTGGATCAAGGAGTCTTTGGTATGGCTTCCAATACAACGTCGAAGGTTGATGATCCGAGTGCCTTGATTTTTTTGCGGCTTTATTTTACCTTTTAAATTACACCGCCATGATTTTCATGATTTTTTAAGGTACTCTTTAATATATTCTAAGGTATTTCCAAAAGTTAAAAAATGTTAATATCGCTTTTAGAGGCAGGGGAACTTTTTGTTAAGGCAGAGTATAAGTAGTTTCCTTTTTCACTGCATGCGAATCCATTGCCGTTTATTAATGCGATTCTGGACAAATTAAGGAAATCCCGATATATATCTAGCATTAATCTTAAACAGGGAGACTGGCAAATTCCCCTTGCTCCGGAAATTCGACCGATCACTGGTTTCACCGTGGCATTAAAGAAACTATTTCTGTTTAAGGTCATGCCCTTTGTCGTACACTCCGCTCCGGCCACTTTTCAGAGACTGATAAACAGGATAATTGGACCTAATATGGTTCCGTACTGTTTTGCCTACCTGGATGATATTATAGTCCTTAGCGAAACTTTTGAAAACCATCTAAAACTTCTTAAAGAAGTGTTTAACTGATTAAAAGCTGCAAATCTGAAATAGAAACCCCAAAAATGTCAATTTCGCAGACGCTCACTTAATTTTGCAAGTAAATATAGTTTATAATTTAAAAGCTATACGGTATACAATAACGAATATAATTAATTATTTAAAGTTACTTACGGGGTACAGCGGTGTGACCCACGCAAGGCTTTTTTTTCTCGTAAACCAAAAAGTTTAATTTTGCGCCCGTGTAATGATACTAATATTAAAAGGAGTATTATTATGTGAAATCAAAAAAATTTATTTGTTCGTTAGGTAACCCTTTTTCCCAGGTAACGCTAAAAGTTTCTTATAATTTTTTGAAAAGTAAAAAATGTTTAGAAAAAAATCACCCTTGTTGTTTTTATAAAAATTGGAAATATTGACAAATTAAAAATAAACAAACGCTTTAACGTTACCTCGTAAATTTTTAGACAATATTTGGAAAGTGTTCTCCATACAAAAAATTAAAAATTAATGCAAATGACAAGTTTAAATACCTTATTTCCTTTTTATTTATTTTTTTATTTATTACTTTTTAAACTAAAATATTTTCTAAAAAAGGACTTAAAATACAAGACAGGTAATACATCGTCCCAAAAAACTGTGGGAATACAAATACCTAAGGAAACTGGGCCGATTTCATATTTTAATATACAGACTGCCCACGAATGGTGTTTACAACAGGACACATGTATAAAAAAATGTAATTTTTAACAAACACCCGGTCACTGCTACTGGTATCCGTACCGATTCCGACAAGATCTGAGCAATACTGGAGTTGCCAACGACAACGAATGTTTGCGGCGTCCGTAGGCTTTTAGGAATAGCATTCTGGTACCGAAGATTAGTTCCTAGATTTTCACAGATAGCTGCTCCGTTAAACCTTAGCAAGCCCTTTGTTCTGCAAACCGACGCATGTGACAATGGCTTAGGCGCTGCTCTGATACAGCACCACCAGGAAGGAGATTATTATGCCAGCCGCAGTTTGACGGCAACTGAGAAGAAATACTCCGTTACGGAAAAAGAATGGTTGGTCATAGTCTGGGATATCGAGACGATGCGCCCCCATCTGGAGGGATACCGTTTTACTGTCTTGAGTGACCACCAATCCCTTCGCTGGTTACATTCTTTTAAGAGTCCTAGTGGACGCCTTGCTAAATGAAGTATCTTTTTGCAGCAATATGACTTTAAGATCCGCTATCGGAAAGGAGTTCTAAACCGAGTGGCTGACGCCCTGTCACGGGATCCAGTGCCGAATGACCTTCCTATGGAAGAAGCTGATCCGCTGAACACCGTTGAAACTGAAGGAAGTTGTTCGTGGTACACCAAAAAGAAGTCAGAAGTTCAGCCTAATGGTAAAACATACCCCGACTATTGTATCCGAGAAGGAAGACTGTATCGTCACTTTTGGGACTCTGCTGATCTAACTGAATCTGAAATGGAAGATCCACGGAAGTTATGTGTCCCTTAACCATCACGAATGCGCGTAATTCAGGAAAACCATGATGAACCGATCGCCGGCCATATGGGCATCGCCAAGACCACTGCCTGCATCGCTTTTCGTTATTATTGGCCCGGTATGTTCCGAGATTTTGCAAGGTATGTCGGAGAATGCAAGTTCTGCGAACCATACAAATTGTCACAACAACAAGCTGCAACCATTGAAAAATCAGAATCCGTGGGAAACCCTTAGCACCGATTTAGTGGGAAATTCCCAAGGCTAACCTTGTTGATCTAGACAATAAAATACCAAACAACATAATGTCACAGTTCTGTGATGATGACCATAAGAAATGGTATGCCCACCTACCGGATCTAGTATGTGCCTATAACACGTCACGAAATGATTCAACTGGGTTTTCCCGGCTTTTTTAAATTTTGGTCGCGAGCAGAAACTGCCGAAAGCCTTATTTCATAACGAAGCGCCGCCGCCTAATAACCCTACCAAACCGTCCAATACCATCTAACCGTTTGATATACCTAAAATAGACCGAGTTACCGCATTGATCAACCGGATGAAGAGACTTCAGGAAACTTACGAGTTAGTCCGTGTTAATTTAGCCAAAGCGTTTAATACTCATAAGTGTCATTACAACCTTCATTACCGCGACTGAAGATGATACGTAGGCGACCAAGTTTTGAAACGTGAACACTATCTGTCCTTCGCCGCGAGAAATCTCGCTGCTAAACTAGCTCCAAAGTACTCCACCTGTGACTTACACAGTGACACTTCCGTGGTTTACAACCCTAAATCTTTATCAGGTAAAACTCTCCGTCACATCCATATCAAGGACCTATAACCCGCACACTATTAATCGAACTTTATTATTTTACTTAGCTATGCCAGGAAATCAAGGAAGACTACCAGGTAAACCACCACAACCGCACCAGTTATCCATATTAAATCGAAGCAGAAGCTGTCCGCTGGACAATTCATTTAAGAGCTTTTGCCCGGGAGTGGCACAGCAATTTCAAGAAGCACAAAAACATAACTCTGCACATTTAATTAGCCTGCTTCAGCCCATAAACCAGGAACCGCCAAATTTAAAAGACCTTCTTGCGCGATTACCCACAAGGATTCCCAACCGAAGGTAGAATTGAATCCCATCGGACAGAGAAACTCTGCCGTCCGGCCTCCGTAACCGCGGGATAGAAAACCGTTAACAAAATAATCATCCATTCACAGATGGTTCTCCGAGGTGCAAGCTGTAATACGGATGATAAAGCATTATCTTCCTTGTCTTCAGAGTTCACATCAACCTACCCTACTAGAATACTTGGACAAAGCTGCCCGTCAACCGCCAGTCAAGACTGATTTTTTTTTGTGATATTTGGATAACCGTTTTAACTTTCATTTATGTGATATTAACCTAGGATATGTGTTCTACTTGCGTACTACTCTGTCCTGAAGCGGACGCAGCGAGTATTTATAGGCAGCTTGGGTGGGCGTGTGATCTGCTACGGCTGATTTGTCAGTCTGTCCCAGGCGGCAGTTAGCTTTATGTTCTTTGATTCTTGTGTTGATCGATCTCTTGGTCGTTCCGATATACACACTGCTACATGAACACGATATTCGATAAACTCCAGGGCACGCCAGAGGGTCCCTTTTGTCCTTGGGCAATCTTAAACACTCTTTTACTTTTTTGTAGGTGTTTAAATAGTTTTAATATTACCCTTTTCTAGTAGGCGATCTATTCTGTCCGTTACATTGTTTTGTGTATTTCCTTTTCTGAGTATCCATTACCCATGGCGCGTTTTTTAAGTGTGTTAATTCCGAGTTCATTGCACCAGATTCGCATATTTTTTTGCCCGTTCTGTAAGCGTTTTGATAATACCGAACTTTTGACTAGGATGGTGGTTAGAGTCTCTGTGTAAATATATGTCGGTATGACTACTACTAGGAACTAGGAACCTTCTAAGAATGCCAACCACCCGCGCTGGCGAAACGTCAAGAAAACAAAATCTACGACAATGGCCGAATAGCCCAAAACACATAAGTTAGTGGAAGTATTTTCATTTCCTCTTGCTTCCCTCATTCCTTCTAACCAAGGATCGTTTAGTGGAAGTATTTTCTTTTCCTCTTGCTTCCCTCATTCCTTCTAGCCAAGGACCGATAGTCGCCGTCTTTTTTTTACCGATCATTTTTTTACCTTTGCAGCTAACCGACACTAACCGACAAAAATAAAAATGTCTTCTCCAGCACTAGGTTTATCCTCCCCGACAGCATCACAAATAGCGAAAGAGTTCCAGGAAGCTATGATAGAATCGACTACAACACCGACCAGAAGCTTGTCAATAAATACTATTGAGCTAGATGACGTTTCCGATCCCCTTTCACAGCCAGGTCTACCATAGAAACAAAGGACCCAATTGAATCAGGACAACAACCAGAGCCCACCAATTTAGCTTCTGGACCTTCAGAGATGTCTACCCACTTTCCTGGTATGGACACAACCGAGCCGACATACTATTACCAAGACGCTGACAAATTTGATCCACTGGCAGAACCCTTCGGCACTCAACAACCGAATACTGCAGCACAGTTTTCACTTTTCCTGCCTGGCGATAAAGGATTATATTGGAGATGTGGATGCCCCGGCAACAACGCAACCGATGTCAAGGAACTCCTATCATATTTTGTTCCACCTGCAGAAAATTCGGAGTTATGTCCTCCAAATGTATTTGCCAAAATCTAAAGGACGGACGAATATTGCCAGCCGACCGAAGTTTAAAAAGACCTAGAGAATGAGATGACTCCCCAGCCTGCTTCCTGTAGCTGTATTCCAGAAGAAGGATGGTTGGTTTACTGTAAAGTAGATGATGATACTCAACATATACTATTTGAATGTGATAGATAGAAAGAAAGTAGACAGGAATTCCTAATTGATACAGAATAGATTCTATTCTATTCTATATCTGGTTTTGTGCTTTCACACGTAATGTATAAAATTCAGCCATCGTCAAGTGGTTGGAAAATTGGATTATCGGGCTCTAGACCCCTAGATTTTCCTATCATATCATCAAATCACATTTTCTGTACCAACACAAGTATTGCCGGCAAGTTTTACTTTTCCGAAGTCGTCAAGTGGAAAGTTAAAAGACAGATAGCATATAAAAGAATATAAAACTCTTATCGTTTCTAAGCAACAAAGGAATTTATTACCCAAGAAATGTTGCCTCGGATTAAAGACCCAGATTTTAAAAGATTGGTATTTTTATCAAATAAGGTGTCCACCTAAATATTTATAATATTTAATTTTAGAAAATTTATTATAATTATTATTTATTATCATGGTTAAATGATGAAGTATTCAGAATTCAAGTTAAGTGAACTAATTTCTATTTATTAGATTTTTATTGAAATTTGTATCTTTGTTCCCCATTTTTTTAAGTATCATTTTCTTTTATGCCAATTTCTTCTGATTTCCAGTGATGTTTCACTACATTCTGAAAGTAGGGTATTTGTACGTGTAGATTTCATTTATCCCGTAGTTGCTCTTAGTGCAGCATATTGAATCCTATCCAGCTTTTCTATTTTTTTTTGGTTCGTCGGACCAATAAAGCATCTTCTATATTTTAAATGTGATCTAATTATTCCTTTGTATATTGTCAATAGGGTGACTGATGCAGCACCGCACCACACTCTAGTTAATGCTTTTATTACATTAATTCCTATTTGAGCTTTCCCACAAATGTTTTGTACGTGCTTAGACCAGTGTAGGGTTCCGATATGTGCATACCAAGATATTTTATTTCTTTGGTCCATGGTATTGTTCTTTCACTTATAAGTAATGGATTAAATGTAGCTCTGCTTTTTCTTTGAGTGAATATTATGGCTTTGGATTTTTCAGGTAAAAGTTTAAAACTATGTCTAACCATCCATTGAAGTAACAATTTAAGTTCTATATTCACCTGTTTTATTATTTTTTTGATATTTTTATCCGCTAATTTGTAGAACCAAGTCGTTCGCATATTGTATTACTTTTACGTTCTTGTTAAAGATCGAGTGTAAGGACATAGTGTAGATGTTAAAAAAAATTGGACTCAGAGAAGAACCCTAAGCAATGTCTTTCGAAGAATTTTTGGGACCCATTATTTCTCCATTATCGACTTTAATATAAATCTGTCTATTTTTTTATTAATTATATACATAGTTACAAATTTTAATAGAGATATTTGGCCGTATTAGTTTTGTGTATAATAGATCTAGTTTAATATAGTCGTATGCTTCTGAGATGTCAAAGAATACTACTAGTGTTCTATTTCCCTTCTGAAACTCCTTTTGTATGTTGGTTACCTGTTCTCCCAGGCAGTCCATGCATCCTTTATCTCTTCTAAATTCTATCTGTCCTTCCGGGAATTGGTTTCCATTTTTAAGATCCCATTCTATCCGGTTTTTTATTATTCCTTCCAACGTTTTACAAACTGTTGAATTTAAAGCAATTGTTCTGTAATTATCTGGGCTATTTGAATTTCTATTTTCGTACACGTAAGTCTATATTAGTATTTTTATAAATTATTATAAAAACTTTGTCATATATATATATATATATATATATATATATATATATATATATATATATATATATATATATATATATATATATATATATATATATATATATGTATATAGTAAAGAGGGCAATCAGAATGGTCTATCTCACCCGTCACTGTTTTAGAGATATGTCCCCTGAGGTATTTTTGTGTGTCTATAAAACATATATACGACCAATACTGGAGCATGCAGTTGTGGTGTGGTGTCCCTATTTTGTGAAAGATGTCGATCTACTAGTCTACTAGAACACCATTCACATTAAGACAGTTATCATATGAAAAGAGATTAAAAGCTCTTAAGCTCACAACATTGGAAGAGCGCAGGAACAGGGGATGTTTAATAGAAACATACAAAATAATGCATAGACACTACACTTGCAACATCGACTTCTTCCTCCGTAATACCAACCCCCACCTACAGGGGCATTCTCTGAGGCTCATATATATATATATATATATATATATATATATATATATATATATATATATATATATATATATATATATATATATATATTGTGAATATATATATATTGGTATTAATTGTCCAAAAATGCATCTACAGCTTTACATAAACACGAAATTGAAACAAAACATTCTTTTAATTACACAGAAACAAAAATACTTCATCAAGATAAAAAAATACCAAAAACTAATGGTAAAGGAAATGATCCATATAAAAAAGAAAAAAATGTGTAAACAACAAAAAGACATTGAAAAATTAAGTCAAATTTATTACAATTTAATAAAATAATAAGAGTGTCTACCTCAAACATAACATAATTATCTGCACTACATAGGATTAAGATTACATTTTTTGTGAAACCATATTAACACAATTTTTAAGTTAATAAAAAAAAAATCAACTGAAATTCTTATCCTGCCGACTATCAACAAAACAGTTGCATTAATCTCTAATAAATATCTAATATAAAAGGTATGTTTTCAAGGTGCGTATCCCATTATTTTATTTTATTAGTTTAATGTTTTTAAAATATAATTTTAATGGAACATCCCCTGTTCCTGCGCTCTTCCAATGTTGTGAGCTTAAGAGCTTTTAATCTCTATTCATATGATAACTGTCTTAATGTGAATGGTGTTCTAGTAGACTAGTAGATCGACATCTTTCACAAAATAGGGACACCACACCACAACTGCATGCTCCAGTATTGGTCGTATATATGTTTTATAGACACACAAAAATACCTCAGGGGACATATCTCTAAAACAGTGACGGGTGAGATAGACCACTCTGATTGCCCTCTTTACTATAGTGTTTATATGATTCTTCCACTTCAAGTCATGAGATACACACACTCCCAGATCCACCTGCTCAGTCACCATTCTCAGTTCTGTGTTGCCAATTTGATAAAGGACCTCTAATACCATAGTGATCCAGCTTAAGAAGAAGCCTTTCCAATGGCACAGTATCAAAGGCCTTCTCAAAGTCAAGGTACACTACATCAACCGGATATTGATTCTCCAGAGCCCGAGTCCAAAGTTCCAAGTTGGCAAGAAGATTGGAAAACACCGATCGACCCACGCAGAAGCCATGTTTGTTGTTGTCAAGATGCTCCCTATGGTGTATCCGCAGGTAATCTGCGATCTCTTGAGCTATGATTTTCTCCATCCTACTTGCATGGTATTGATGGTAAACTAATAGGTCTGTAGTTCTCAGCCAAATGTTTGTCCCCTTTTTTGTATATCGGGATGACTATCGCACTCTTCCAGGCTTCCGAAACTACACCCTTCGAGAATGATTCAGTCATTGTTTTAGCAAGAATGACACTAAGGTTAGTACTGCAGTTCTTAAGCAAAATGGGGGATATATAATCAACAATACCCTTTTCACCTTCTCTGGCGTAAAAACAATGTTCTCAATAGATGCTGCCATTCGACTTTCCGCCGGAAGTCGAAAAAGTCTAGATGTATCTTCACGAACAAAGACTCTACTAAACTGACTGGCAAAGATTTCTCCGACTCTCAGTGGATCAGACTCATAACGATGATTGGAGTCTGTAAGCACAAAACTGTGAAGCCCAGAATTCAGCCAGCCATTAATATACTGATATAAAAAATTTTGGGTCCTTATTCTACAAGCCTGCTCTCGTAAAACCTTCGAGCCTCCCTCAAAAGCTCACATATTTCATTGAAGTCTTGGCCGACCAGTTAAACAATAATGGAATAAATTTCTTGGGTATCGGTCCCGGAGAGGGCTGATTAAAGTAAAACACTTCTTAGTTAAACGAGCTTTCAAAAATGTTTATTTTCTTCTTCAGGTCTACAATATGGAAAAACAGACAATCAAAAAAAGGCAAATCTTTTACATTTTTAAGTATACTTACAACTTGCCATTTATGAACTCAGCAAACTGAAAAGAGTCTAGTGTACAGTACTCATTGCTCCTACTATAAGAATCTGGTAATATTTGTGTTATAGTGTTAATTTGCTATCAGGTGCATTAAACAATGAAATAATAGGTCTTACCGATAATGAAGGTTTGTGTATTTTTGGAAGGCAATATTTAAATAAAAATAAATTTTAGGGCCGTTTGGTTGTAAATTGTAAGTTGTTTTGCTTGTTCTTCGCTTAACTCACCACTGTGTTTCATTTCAGAAACCAATTTATTAGCCTTTTGTTGATATGTGGAGGTTGGATCTTAGTTAAGGGCTTTGTAAAGGGTTTGATTTAGTAAAATATCATTGGACTTCTCCACGTAAACGTAAAAGGCATGATCACCGTTTTATTTCCTATATATACACCCCGCTAACATTTTAGCGTCTAATGGTATGCCCTTGCCATACACAACGCGTATATCCGGACGCCGCAAATTTTTGGACGCCGTTGTGTATGGCGAGATCCTGTGTAATGACGCTATAAAATTGAAGTGGATATATATGAAACTAACAACTATTTAAATCAATTATCTAAAAAAAAACAATTCCTAAAACATCACAGTGAACTCATTGTGACTAAATCTGACAAAGGTAATGTAACGGTGATCATGCCTAGAGAAGTTTACGTGGTTAAGTCCAATGATATTTTGCATCCATCCTTCAAAGATAAGAATGTTTAAAAACTATATAACACTCTTCATAATAACTCATACCCACAAAATATGTTAAAAAAATAATCTTCAACCCAGGTCTACTCTCATGATGTGATGAGCGGTGAGCAGGGCATGGTTTCTCCAGAAATAAGTTGTTTTCTTACACAAAATCAGCCTTTTTATTATTTTTCTATACCTTATATTAAAGATGTAACCACTAAGATTATATCAGTTTTTAAAAATGAAAACAGCATCAGATTAGTCCCAAAATACTCAAATACTATTGGGCTTACATATACTAAACTTAAAAGCAAAGATCCAACTTTGAAAAAATTAGAAGAAGTGTATAGCATCCCTTGCTCTAAGTGTAATAAAACTTACATTGGCCAAACATCAAGGGTACTTAAGGGTAGAAATTGTAGAAACA
>JACEGR010009336.1:0-27627 GCA_014170235.1 Listronotus bonariensis
ATTATTTTTAAATATGCTTATTATTGACCTGTTGTCTTTGGACGGTCGTTGTATAAATTTACGATTGCGTTGCGGAATATTAAATCACGTGAGTCACTCCAGGCGGTTTGATATTGCTCCCCAACAATACGACCCCCATTTTGCTATGGCTACAGGACATTTTACATAATTAATAAATACTACGAACTAGGAAAATACTAACTGCCTTTCCAGGTACGAGTCCCTTGTTACCTGAAAATATATACATGCTCGTTTTTCTTATGGCAGTATTTAACTTTCTGCCTTTTTGAAAATGTTTTTAAACAACAGCACTTATTGTATGAAAAGTTTTAAAAAAATAGTTTGTCTGCCATTTTTGTTTTTTTACAAATACTGGATGTCTTTAAAAAGTGCGACAAAATGCTACCACAAATTCCTGAGGCTAAAATAGACGATTTTTTTACCATAAATTTTATTAAGAAAAATTCAAAATGCAAAAACTGAAATACATTTTTTGCATATTTTAAAGATTATGATCATTTAAAGTCAAAATTGTCTATTTTTTTTAATTCGATCTTATAAAATAATAAAACGTCCCAATGGTTTGAATCGAAACTTTGTGGGGTTTTTGTAGTCATATTGAACTGTAAAAAGCAGTACTAACCCTGTATAGAAAATCAACATTTTCTCTTCGTGAATTATATTTTTTACAAGCAAAAATTTTTGTAAACCCCATGCGTGACAGTCTGTATAAAACGCTTTTTTGTTGGCTTTAGTCTATGGGTTTTTAATTACCTTTTTTCCGAGAAACATTATGCTTTTAATGTATTTGATAGTTTATTCGATTAAATTTATAGGTCTTGTAATATAATATATGATTAATAATACCTACCTCGTATTCCTTATATTTTTTTTCAAATTTTATTTTTATTTATTCACACTTAATCTAGATTTTTTAACACTGCAATATCGTGCAGAGAAACATCGGATAATTAGTATTATTTTATTTATTATACAATAGGCGGATAATTGTTTAGGTAATTTTTGTATTAATTAAATAAATATTAAGATGGAACAAAATTATTTCCAAGGCGTTTAAAAATTTCTACAACTTAAGGCCAATCCTAATCATTTTTATAAAATGAAACGGTAACTGCTTTTGCGTAACGTACTTATGAATATTTAATTTATTAATTAATATATTTTGCCGTAAAGTGGTGTTTCGCACGCGCGTTCTTGAGATATAATTAGATACATTCTAAAGTGTTTTAAGGCGAAAAGTATACACAACTTATAATGATTAAGAGATTAAATGCTAAAAATGGAGATGTTTGGTTTTCGCGCCATAGCTGTTTGTTTTGTTTTATTAACCATTAACACTTTACTGCATTTTACATAATTAAAATACGCAGTATAGTGGTGTGTATCTATCTGTTGCATTTGAGGTTTATACAGGGTGTCCAGAAATTTTACCGACAAACTATAAAGGGTGATTCTTTAATAAAAATATAAAAAAATGTTTATATGAATAGGTAAAAATAACCGTTAATAGGTTTTTATTTAGCCCCATTTTCTCGGAGAACGTTACAAATTTTTATTAACCAGAACTAACCTGTTATTAAAGAAATACATGAAGTATTTTAAAAGTAGTGCACACTTGCATTTATTGTCGTTATCTAAACAGGCACAGTGGCCCTCATTTTAAGATTTTGACTAGGTTTTAGGTGAAATTACCACATTTAATTAGGAAAACTGACAAAAATGTACTAGTTTTAAATAGTTCTTTGCATTTTTTAAATAAGATACCTATAATCAAAAATTGCGAGTTCAGGACAAAAAAATCGTGACACATTTAAAAAATTACATGCTGTTGAATTTAAAAAAGAAAACGAGGTTCTTATGTGGACGGTTTATTTAAAGGGACATTATGTACAGGTTGTCCCTAATTTAAGGTTGACTATAGGGATAGGATATAAGCAATGCAAAGTCGATTAAATTAAGGAAAAATTGCTTAATTAGGAACTCTTTAATGTATCCTTTTGAAAATTAAAGAAAAACCGTAAACTCTCGTAAGTATCCTAAGGAAACTAAAAAACTTTTTATGCCAGCTTTTGATCTCTGACATGGTGGTGGCTACATGTTTTGTATGCTTCTTTTTGTGTTTGAGAAATAATTATTATTTGTGTAATATGAAACAATAAACCAAGATACCTTCTATTTAATGGAGTTTTCTAGGGGTTAGTGAATGGTGCATCTTGGACTATTTTAAAATTGTTTTATATCACAAATAACGTTTTCATGGGTGGCTATTACAATCGTGCAAAACATTAAAAATACAACTGCCGTTATTTCTGTTTTAAAAGAAATATTTTTCTCTGATCGGACGGAAAACAACATATTTCCAATACGTTTTCTTACCCCCAAAATGCATTATTCCTGTTGGTAAAAGGCGTTGCTAGGCAATGTAATTTTTCCGGCCATGGCCGGGAATATTTTTTCCGGACGCTCACTTTCTTCTATATTTAATATTCACTGATGGCGTTTGTCAGAGGCAATTAACAATACAAGACAATGTGATACCATAGTACCGTTTTAAATCGAGGTCGTATTATAAAAATGATTATATTTATTAAACTAAAAAAATAATATTTGATGCTATTCAATACGAAAATTAAAGAATTATTTTGATCGGAAAAAATAGCATGTACAACTCGTAGGAAAAGCATATTCCGGACTTTTGGTGATTGTTCCACCTTCGTCCAGAAATAAATCGCTTTTCCTGTACGGTACCACAACAGCTATTTTTCTTCGTAGGCCTTGGAAACCAAAAAAATGATATTGTTTACTCTCGTAGGCAGTGGTATGTCCTAATTTTTTTAGTACGACATTTCCTTTGGGTTAACCTATACCTAAGTCAAGCAGTTTTTGGAACGGTTTTTTTTACGAAAATATTAGTTTTCACGAAAATTATGGTAATAATTCCTGGGCCAGTAATGAAATAGTCTTAATGATAAGAACACTTTTAAAACCTTTTTAGGTTTTTTCTTTGACGAGTCTACCACAAATAATTATACCGCTATATATGGAAGCGGCGCTTTAATCCAGCTTGTCAATGTCAAATGTTTCTGGTGTCGCACTGGGCGATCGCGTCACTTTTTCTCGGATAAGTTTACCACAATGTTTTACATGCAACTTTTAAACATTGTGCCAAGAATCGTAAGGGTTACAGTCACGTATCCCGCTTAGTCCGATACCCGAAACATGTATTTGAGCCTTATAGTTTCATGATTGTTACCCTTTCCATTTTTGGCAAAATATTTAAACATTGCATGTAAAACATTGTGGTAAACATGCCCAACAAAACAAATGACGCGTTCGCCCAGTCCTACACCACACCCGGTATGGAAACCAAAACACCGGCCATAGGCGATAAATGCAATGAATCCCTTCCACCATTCTGATATGTACTCCCCTACAATTACCGCTGCAACGAGCGCGAGCAGAACAAGATCGGAGGTCCCTTGCTTACCGCTTCCGCGTTTCGTCGAATAGCGACGGGAGCACCTCAAATCCCACCTCGAATATTTCTTATGCTTTTAATTCTCTATGGTCGGCGAGTTCGTTTCCACACCTTTATATGGCGGTATGATTATTTGTGGTAGACTCGTCAAAAGAAATCTCCTTAAAAAGGTTTTAAAAGTGTTCTTAACATGAAGTCTATTTTATTACTGTCCCGGGGACTATAGCGGGTAGAAATGTAACTCCAAATCTAATATATTTTTTAGGGAAAGTTAGGGACTTACATATAGAGCAACCCTAACCCTTCACACTGAGGCGGACTCGCCGGACAGAGTGATAAAAATTATATGGACCGTTTTAGTTTGCCGACTTTCCGGATTCTTAACGTGTGAAAGGTCATATAAGACTCCATACACTTTGATAACGCCGACTGTCCGGCTCCCGCTAATGAGAAACGAGGGTAACTCTAAAAGAAAATAAAAAAAATGACACCTTTTATCTCGCAAACGATCAACTTTCGACTAAAGTAAATTGCGTTCAAAAGTTTTCTTTGACCAAAGGAGCTTGTGGTAACATTTTGTATAGACTTTTTAAAAAACACCCTTTATAATTGAAGGGTCCAATGCAAGAACCAGCCAAGTCCAATTTTTAGGCAAAGTTAGTTAAACACACGTTTTATTCAGTATAAAATTATCCTTTTACCTGTACGAAAACGGTATCTGTAAGTTTAAAAATAAACGAATTATTTTTTAGGTTTAAGATTCCGTTTTTGCACAGGTCAAAAGATAATTTTATACTGACTAAAAACGTGATGTTGACTATTAGTTTCACTAATAGTGAATTTACGTAGTCGCCACAGTGCGTACTAGCTCGAAATCTGGTAGTGCAGTGCGTGTTCAATGAATATGCTCGCACTCTTAGAGATCAATTTTCGTATTCACGGTGCTGATATTACACTCGGGGGATTCGAGCTTTTTGGAACCGTTGTTTTTTGCGGTGTCGCAGAAGAAAACTGAATGTCCTAATCTAACAATTATTAATTATAATTTTGATTTCTTTTCGTCGATTTTTATGTGACATAATTAATATTTATTTGAAAGAAAAACCATGGCCGCAAATGAATAATAAAATAAAAAATAATAAAAGAGACCGAAAGTTTATTTGTGTGTTTAAAAAAATTAATTTAAAAAATCCCTGTGTTTTTGTGTGGGCCAGAGGAAAAGTTAGGGCCTCTAGTAAAAAGGATTAATTTATGATTTTATTTATATCGTAAAAGTTTTAAGTTTTTTTTTAAACCCGTATAAACGCAAGAATTATGATTTATTTCAATAAATGAATATTTATTTTGTATTTAAACGATAAAAGACTCGCCCAAGGCCATTTTCTAAGGAAAATTTTCATAAAATAGGGGAAGTTTTAGACGGAAACACACACTGCAAATGATTCTACAGCTGTTTAATGTACACGTAGCAGCATTGTGAATGTTAAGGTTCTGGTTATGCAAACATTTAAACGTATTTTATGGCTGACGTAACTTTATTTTACAGGAAACAATGTTGGCGGCTGAGTCTCTATTCTGTATGGATATTAATTACGTTCAACCAGTGTAGTAAATACTTTTCTTTTATTCGATTGATTTGTTAGGGCGCTGTCGATTCGATAATTATTACTGAATTGCTGCGCATTTGCTAATAATTAGCTGGTTAGATAATGACTTTATTTTTAGTTTAAAAAAATAAGTTGTTTTGTCACATTGGGGTGGACATGGTTAGTGTTGGTTAGTTAAATCTATTTTTATTAATTCGCTTTATTAAAAAAAAATATTGAACTAACCATAAGCACCCAATGTGACAGTTTTATTTACTGCTTATTTCACAAATTAAGCACAATTTTGCCGAATACATAAAATCGTCAATTACACAAATTCGGCGTAACATATATGTATGTACAGGGTATTCCATTTAAGAGGAAATTGGCATATTTTTTTGCCTTTTCCCTATTTTTAAAGAATTCAAGATAGCCAATCAATGTATTTTAGCTCGGAGAATTTAAAAATCGTATTAACCCTTGAGCGGGCGCGCTCGAAATTTTATACCGCAATTTTACAAGGGTCAGAACAGAAATCCATACGTTCGCGGTAAGCCAATGTGCGTTCAGGTATTCTCATATGAATATATTTGGCAACAGCGGGTGCAAAGATTGTGTGAGTCCTAGGTTTATTTCAGTCATAATCGATCCGTGAATTGAACGACTACAGAGTTGCGGCATTCCGTTCCGCGGCGCGCCTGGTCATGTAAGTAAACAATTATTTTATTTTGTTATGTTTTTATTTATGGATTTGCGTATTTTAGATTATTCTATAAAATCGGTTGTTGACAACATTATGAATATAATATTTAAGTTCATATTATGTTGAAATTATTGTAATAACAAAATAATTTAGCTCTATCCTCAATATTTTTTTGTTTTTACAGGCCTCCAAAGTATTCAAGACCCTATTTGCGTCCCAAAGAATTGGAGGATCTTGCTCTACGTTTATATGACGAAGAAGAGGAAGAAGAAAATCCCGTTGATTTTACTGATGAAAGTGAAGGAGAAGATGAGGTTATCGAGGATAATCTGTATGATAGCGAATCTGAACAATCAGTGGAAGGGGAAGAAAATGATATACATTTGGAATCACTAGACGAAGATTATCGGTTTTATGTGGGTAAGGATAACTCTACTATTTGGATAAGTAACCCCGTAGGACTTCCGGCAAAGACAAAATCAAAAGATATAATAAAAAAATTCCCCGGGCCTGCCCGCCATGCAACAAATACTCCAACGGAATTAGATTCATTTTCTATATTCATTACAGATGACATGCTAAATGATATTGTTAGATACACAAACATATATATAGAACACAAACGAACAAACATTGACTACACAAGACAAAGAGACTGTAAGCCTACGTACTAGTAATGAAATAAAAGCCCTTTTTGGTGCCCTTTTTATTATTTCTGTGAAAAAAGGAGAATTTACTAATGTTTTGGAGTTATGGAATAAAGAGGGCACTGGAATAATACTTTTGAGGGCTGCTTTTAGTTATAAAAGATTTTTGTTTTTGCTACGTGCTATTCGTTTTGACGATATACATACACGAAATGTGCGTCAAGAAACAGATAAACTTGCCGCTATCAGAGATATTTACAACACATTTGTAGAAAACTGTCGGAATAGTTACTATCCTGGCGAATTCATCACAATTGATGAAATGCTACATCCATTTAGAGGCAGGTGTGGATTCGTGCAATATATGCCGAATAAACCCGCAAAATATGGGTTAAAGTTATATGCCATTTGCGACAGTAAAACCTTCTATACTTGGAATTTCGAAATTTATTGTGGGAAACAAAAAGATGGGCCATATATTACTTCAAATTCACCAACAGATGTAGTAAAACGACTTATAGATCCTATAAAAAAATCCAACGGGAATTTGACAATGGACAATTACTACACCAGTTATCCACATATAGCAGGAATTAATTCGGAAGTTTTGTTTAAAGCCAATAATCCAGGAAAAAATCAGAAAAGAAGAGCCTTTCTCACCAACTTAGCTTATGGACTTATGGAAGATCATATGAAAGAAAGAGCCAACATCATGACACTCCCTAAAGATTTAAAGGTATTCCTCCTAAAATATGCTCAAGAAACACCAGCACCAGTCAGAGATAATGAGAGACGAATTGGACCGTGTCACATATGCGGACTTCATAGGAATAACAAAACCACCATATTTTGCAATTCTTGCCAAAAATTCGTATGCAAAAACCACAGTGAACGGTTGATCCAATGTGATACTTGCAAATATCCACCAATGGAAGAAGACGACTGAGCTACTTGAAATTATTATCATGTTGTTCATATTACATTTCATTTACGTTTATGTATGTAGAATATTTTTTTTTGCTGAAATTCTTTGTCAATTTTTGTGCCTAATAAAGTTGAAATATTGCTGTGTATTAATAGTAAAACTCTTTTAACAGTGTTGACTTGATGTGAAAATAAAAATTTCAATAATTAATTCAATAAAAATGCTAAAAATTGTAGCAAGTGGGAATGCGGTATAGGGTACCGCAGCGCGCCCGCTCTATAGGTTTATTAGTACGCGCCCGCTCGAGGGTTAAAGTAACAATTCCATGAAAAACAAAAGACTATGCCATAAATGTTGTATTTTTAAATGGAGCACCATATTTATTATTATATTTTTAAATTCTAGGGTCAATTCTAAGTGTTTTTTACTAAGGCTATTATATGTTTATCTTTTACTGTTTTTAAGTTATTGACGCTTGAAAGGTCACATTTTTGGCCTATTTAATTAAATATCTTAATATGAAATACAGGTACTGTACTTTGAAAATTATTATTGTATCTTCTTTTTGCTTCACTGGCATTTTCACCACACTTATAATATGGCGTTAATATCTGTAGTTTTTCATCTAACGAACAATTCATTTTAAAAACCAGTTTTAAAATCCATCAATAGGTAAAATTTTTAATGACTTTGAAGTATTAGGTAATCACCTGTATTACCTTTGTTGTGTATTGATATATTTAATTAAATATTATTAGCCGAAAATATGACTCTTTAGCGTCGATAACCTAAAAACAGTTAAAGACAGACATATACTACCTTTAATAAAAAATACTTAGAATTGAGCAAAGAATTAAAAAATATAAATATGATGTTCCATTTAAGAAATGCAACATTGCAATTCTTTTGATTTTCTTGCAATCGTTTTTTAATACGATTTTTAAATTTCACGAGCTAAAATACATCGATTGGCCATCTTTAATTTATTTAAAAATACGGGGAAAGTAAAAAAATATGCCATTTTTCCTGTTAAATGGAATACCCTGGACATCCTTATAAGCAAATATCATTTAAGATATGCACCATCGACAAAATAACGTCACTGAAGTTTTGATGTTTGTTGCAAAAACATTATCAGCATCGAGTGATTTTGGCGTAATTAAATAAAGTGTGTCCAATATACGTGACTGATCAATACTACACTATTACATCAAAAGCAAGACCAAACTTTTTTGTATTTTTGTTTTCCACACATCAGACTATAGTCTAAGATTCGAATAGGTTGCGACCTGCTGGGGATTTACTCGAGCGTCATAGAAACCTATTGGGTTGCAAAGTTTAGATGATAAAAAGAAAAAAATGTTATATAATGTATACCTTTTCATTGGTGGGAACAGTAGCTATAGATTTAAAAATGTGTCAACAAATACCGTTATTATTTCGGCATGTGGAAATTGTTTGGATCGTATCGGATTATATATTTTTCGTTTTCGAGAAGGTCAAAATGACGTATTTTACAACTTTTTGCCCTCCCCTTTTTACGTCACTCGCAAATTGTCAGATTAGTGAAATATTTACTGTTTAGCATGTAATTAACTCATCCTATCTTTATCCGACGCGCTCGAAAATGTATGATGGATATATTTTTGTTTTTACAATCTGCCCTGTATACGGGGCTCATACTTGGTGGAGGTACTTAACCGGGTACAAGGTACCCTCCGGTATATTAATCTGCCGCGCTGTAGTAAATCCAAAAATCCTCTCTTGGGCTCCCGTACCATTACTGGAAAAAAACTATTTTATATTAAATATAGTATTTATACATAGGTATTGCCACAGGCTTGCCTAAAACATAATTTAAATAGACCCTTAAATTAAGGCTATTTTTTTCAATACATTCTTTACGCAATATTTGGAGTAATATCTTGAAAATTAGCAAGTTTCAAAAACCGAGTACTTGACTATTTAGGCTTTATAAAGGTCTTTGTGGACTAAGATAAGAAGAAATTTGTGATCCAAGTAAAGGATCCCAACATTTTTCGGATTCCTCTTTCAAATACAAAAGGATTTTCCCCTTCTAATCTGTATATTTTGTATGCTACCCTACCCGTGCAACGCCCGTTTCCACTTCGTTGAGCGTTAATTATATTTTTCCGCTTGATATACACATGCCGGTATTTTCCTTTGAACTTTTTGTTTAATCATAATAAATTATAGCCTATAGCACTTCTGAATAGTGAAGCTTTCTGTTTATGAAATAATTTTCATGATCGGTTCAGTATTTCCAAAGATTAGCCCTTACAAACAAAGTTACAACTTTACCTCTTTATAACAACTCCTCAGAAATAGCTCCGATTTTGATCTTGACTATTTAAAATCAGTTACCTCTTTAAGGGGAGAAATAATTATTATAATTTTGTATTTTTTAAACAATGTAAATGTTATTTATACATGGTGTCTAGTAACTTCACCGACAAACTTTAAAAGATGATTTCCCAACGAAAAATAAGAAAAAAACTATAAGAAGATATTATGTCCTAAACGTACTATTTTTGAACTACAGGATGTTAAAATCTAAGAAAAATATTATTAATTTGTTATTGTTATAACTTTTGCACCAGTTTACATGTTTTTAAGAAATTTAAGAGAGACCTTAGCATCAAAAGTTTTTTTATTTTTTTAATAGGAAAAATTATGCGTAAGGTATTACCGGTAAATATTTTTTGGGAAAAAAATGGTACATTACTGCATCTCCTGCTTGGCAACAATTTCCTAAATTTGCTTATATGTTAAAAATTACCTTGTATATAGTGTGGACCAGAGTTGGGTCGTATTCGAATACTTAGTATTCTGAATAGTATTGAGAATAAATTTTGCCGGTGTTCGAATAGTCTTCGAATACATTTGTGTGTTTGGTATTCGGTATTCGACAAAATACTTTTTGGTTAGTATTCGGGATTCTGTATTCAAATACTTTTGAAGTATTCGATGAATACTTTTTTGAGTATTCGAATATCGGCGGTCCGTGTATTCGAATACCGGAATGTGTAAGCAGTATTCGAATACCAAAGTTGATACTAAAAGGGAACAAAAAGTACGGAAAAATGAGGTGAGGACTTTTTTTGCTCTTCAAGTTTTTATAATCGGTCTTGTATTTTCTTTTGTAGTATTCGAATCTTTTTTCCAGTATTCGAATACCGATTCCGGGTTTTCGCGAATACCGAGTATTCGAATACTTTTTCTTCCAGGTATTCAAATATTCGGTATTGGAATACTTATTTTTCCGGTATTCGTTATTGTATTTGAAACCCAATTTTCAGTATTCAACCCAACTCTGGTGTGGACCATTATTTGTGCAACAAATGGAAAAAGTTTTTTCATAAAATTTGGTGCATGGTCTTAAACTTTATTAGCAGTATTTACTGTATTTGATTAATTAAAATAAAAAGGTAGGTAAAAAACCTAATACCCTACAATGTTATTTAGAATGAAAAGTTACGTACAAATACTGAGTCGTGGCCTTAAAAATTTGTTGAAAAATGAATTAACCCAGTATGATATAAATGTTTACTATTCCGATTAAACCTTTTTTTTTAAAGCAGTCACAATTAACTAGTTTTACACAAAATAAATCAAATGAAAACGGATTTGTTAAATTTAACTGGATTTATATTTTTTAACTAACCGCTAACTTTAGTTTTCTTGCAAGGATGTTTAACAGGATCCTAGAATTTTAAAATAGGCTGTTTAAGAGGGAAAATATACTTGAAATATTAATATGCATATAAAAATTACAAAATTCAAACATCTTTGTTTTAAATTCTCACGGGTATGTGTAAAACTGGTAACTCAAAATTAACAAAAAAATAAATAAATGGTAGGCCATGACATGGTATTTAGATATTACTTTTGATTCTAAATAACTTTTCTCCTTAACATTTTGTTATATTTTTAAGGTACCTATATATCGTTGAACACTCAATAAAACTTATTGCTACTAATACAGTTTGAGACCATTTCCTAACTTTTATAAAACTTTCTGACAAATTGAAATTAAAAAGTTTTCCATTTATTGCACACTTAATGGACCATACACTATACCAACCAAAACTAACCAGAACTAAAACTTTTCCAATTCTACAGCACGTCTGTGATACGAAGTCGACAGTCCACGAAGTACCAGAGTATCGTGGGTGTCGGGTTATTAGATGTTTAACTCAATCTTTCCCCTGTTCCGTTAAGGTTGTCCAAGCACTAAAACATGGATTTTTTTAAGCTAGTTTTACACTTATCAAACTTCTTGTCAAATAAGTTTGATCAAGTATTTGATACAATTTGTTTGAAGACGGAAGTGTATAACATATAATGTAAATAAGAAATCATTTGACAAATTTCTTTGAAGCAAATATCAGGGTAAAAACCAAACACCACACCAATTACGATAAAATTGAGGTTTAGTAGATGTCCTAGTTGCCAACTGTCAATTTTTAATTCATTGGGTTGGTAATTTAGAAGTTATGCAAATATTTGACGAAAAATAGGACGTGTTCTAATCCTTCAAACAAATTTGACAAGGCGACCTTGAATTTCTTTAATATCCAATTTTCTGTTTTACATTATCAAATTTATTCAAGGTAAACTTGGTCCAACTTATTTGACAAGAAGTATGATTTTTTTTATCTTTGGACAAACCACGAAGGCTAAAAGTCTAAATACTAACGTACCGTGGGTGTCTTAAGCGAGGTAAGAGGGAGTTTGTTGATACGGGACTTAAATACTTGAAGATTTGTGGGGGGAAGAAAGGAAAATGATAATTGTAAAACCAGCTTTAGTCGAGATAGTGCCACGTGACGTTGTTGTGTGACTATATTTGTAACTACTATATAAAAATGTCTCCCCGGCTGGGGATCGAACTCGGTCCTTCAGGGTTAGAGAACAAAGACTTTGTTTACTACGCTACCGGGAAACATCCTAAATTTTAAAAAATACTGCTAAAACACTGTATCTATGTAATTATTTTTGTTACAGGCACCGCCAGATACGCAAGTATAAACACTCACTTAGGAATAGAGCAGTCGAGAAGAGATGATTTAGAATCTTTAGGTTATGTATTAATGTATTTTAATAGAGGATCATTGCCTTGGCAAGGCCTCAAAGCGGCTACAAAGAGGCAGAAGTACGAGCGTATTTCAGAAAAAAAGATGTCGACGCCTATAGAAGAATTATGTAAAGTAAGTAAAGATTACTTTTTAGTCATGTATTTGTATATTTGATCTGTAAAAATTTCCATATACCCATATCTTAGTTACCCTTAACCTTTAACTGGTGCGGTACCCTATTACAACCTGTTAAAAGAACAAAACGAAAACTGAAAATGCATATAAACGTTTTTATCTAATATCAAACCTTTAAGGGGCCTAGTTACAAAATGTACAATCTCCATCTATCTGATTTAATACAAAAATTATTTTTTATTAATTTCCTAGTAGTTGTATTTTCCGTACTTAATTTTAAAAAAATCACTTTCCTTTTCAAATGGAACACCGTATATATTGTATCACTATTAAAATTATCCTTTAAAGAAATTAGAAAAAAAAATAACCAAATTAAAAAATCAAACTGTTTGTCGTACCCTGTATATCTTAAGAGATAATAAAAATCTGACTACTTTTTGAAAACTACAAATATACTAATATTTTTATTTATTTTGTAAGATAAAAAATACGAAGTTAGAGGGTGTTGAGACCCGGTATGTGCAGTTCTATTCATAAAAAAGGCGTACAAGTAATAAAGAGATAGGTAACCAAACTCCATTTCGTTTTTTAAAATATCTAGTAGTATGTTTACCAAATTTTAAATTATTCAGAAAAAAATTTCATGTCAATTATCTGAACTTGAAAAGGCTCAAGTAGTCTGCAACATAGAAGGATAAATATTAACTAACCTAGGATATATACGATAACCTTCTTTGAAAAATCGGTTTTAGAAGCCGGTGTTAGATAAGAATAATGAAAAGTATTTCTCTTTTTAGTCCTTATACGTCTTTTTATGAGTACAAACTGTATCTACTAAATATTAATGACTTGCTGATATAGAACAATATTAGGGTAACATTTAAATAAATAATAGTTTAAAAAAACTAAAAAAACACGCTTTTATATGCAACCGAACTAAAAATTAGAAAATAATTTTTCATTAAAAAAATATTGTCACTTCAGAGTAAAAGCGTGGGGTGCTTAATATATTAAATGTTATAATTATTATATTTGCCAATATCTATGAGGGAAAAGTTATGAAAAAATAGTAAAATGCACCCCACGCTTTTTACTCTGAAGTGACAATATTTTTTTAATGAAAAATTATTTTCTAATTTTTAGTTCGGTTGCATATAAAAGCGTGTTTTTTTAGTTTTTTTAAACTATTATTTATTTTTCATTTTTTAGTTCGATATGTATGTATGTATGTAAAAATGCTCCAGTTTATTCACTAAAAATTCCTTCGCCATTTTGTCAAGAGTAGCCAAAGTTCCTGAGAAAAGTTTGGGATGTTGCCAAAAGATGGCAACACAGGTGTTGTTTTTATAATATAAAGGAATTTTTTTATCCTGGCGATCCTAACCAGGATAACGGGATACTGTTTGCAGATTATTGCATTGTCATGGGTCCTTAATACGTGTGCAAAGTTTCAAAGAAATCGAATAGCTGGAAGTTAATAAAAGCGTGTTAAAAATAAAAGTTGATACTACTTTCGATTTAATAAAGGTGTTACACTTTTTGAAAATTAAAATGTGCGTTCCCCCGTCCCAAATTTTAAATTTTAACACACCTAACATAAAGGGAATTAGAAACACTCGTGACGTATAAAATATGAAATTATATGCGCCCAAATACATTATTTTAAATTTAGTCCGTTCGTCAGAGAATTATATGCCCACGGATGTTAAATAAATAGGTTTAAGTTCTCGCTTTTTCGTTAGACTTATCGATTAGAACACATAAGTTTCGGATTTGTATACAAAATTTAAACAAATATTAATAACTGACTGTTTTTCCACGAGTATTCTTAAGGAAGTACTACCGGTGTAAGAATTAATGTTCAGAAAATTATGAAACTTAGCATACTGGTACTTTATAATAAGAATATGAACCAGTTATAATAATTTTACAAAAGTCTACAGAGAACTAATAAAACGTTATAAATATTATAAAATAACTGCATTTAACATTGATCCTTATGGAAAATCGCAGATTTTATTTTACTTTACAAAAACTGATGTTCAGATTTCAATGAAAGTTGTATCAACGGAAGAAAAAACATTTGTAAACATTTTGGCTAATTAAAATCCGACCTTCAGAGCTTGTAATAGAAGTAATTAATAAATAATAAAGAAAAATATGCTATGTGACTGACATGTGGCAACGCCGCCAAAAGGTTACGCTGCGCCCGAAAAAGTTTATCGAATACGGAATATATGCCAAAAAAATTGATGCCAGTAACGTTTTTCGGTTACAAGATCCAATAAGTGATCATTAATATCGGCAACAATTGGAAAACATGTCTTTCCTAGTGTTTTAAAGTGAACAATTCGACGACAATAATCCGATGTATCAATATTTACGTTAGTTGACAGAAACTTTTCATGTTTGTCCTTAAATTTATGTGCTAGTTGACCTTGTTTTACAAATTTGTTATAATTTTTTTAGTGACTGTTTTGCCTTTTCAATGAAATATATTTTTTGGTGATATGATAAGGGTGGTTTAGATATTTTATTAGTGAATAAACATATCAATTTAAAACCTATAACATGTTTAAAGATATTTGTGCAGTAGATTTTTGCGTATGATTTCTATTGTTTTTACGCAGCGTTGCCAAATATAAATACCACGGTAGTGAAATTACCTTAAGCACTCTTTGACTGTTGTTGTATCGGTAGAACTACCTGAAACAGATTTTAATCCCCTTTGTTTTAAAAACTTATAAAATGTATTCGTATAAATCGTATTTAAAAAACTTTTAAATACGATCAGTCAAAAATTAAGTTCTCTGATTTTTACATGCAGTATACAGTGTGTCCCGCTTTTCGTAAATACACTCTGGTATCTCAGTTATGAATTTTGTGATTTTCTTCAAATTTTGGTGGTGATTGAACGTTACAGAAATTAAGTTCTTTGCATAGTGAAAGCTTTTATTTACCATTAAGTTGCGGGTTGGGGAGTAAAAGACTTGAGTTTTTAGGAAAAGGATATTTGGGCTTATTCTAATATTTTTTTCCGTCAGATTTATAAAACCTTTTAATTTATGTTTGAAAAATGTCAAGAGTCATTTTTTTATATTATTTTTCCCAAATAGTCTTTTCTACATCCCCAGACACCGCACGTCAATGGTTAAGTAAAAAGTAAGTACTTGGTACAGTAAAAAAATTATTACCAGGCGTGTGGTGTTGGGGGAGGTAAAAAGTATTTTTGGGAAAATAATAAAAATAAATTGGCGTTTGACGTTTTGAAAATATGAATTTAGAGGTTTTTGGAAATGCCGATTCTTAATCTGACAAAAAAAATTGAATAAGCCCCAATATCCTTTTTCTAAAAAATCAAGTCTTTTGCACCCTAAGAGCGCACGCCAATGGTAAATAAAAGTTTTCACTATGCCAAATGCTTCATTTCTCTAACATACAATCATCACTAAAATTTAAAAAAATGCATTATTTATAAGTGAGATATCAGAGTGCATTTATGAAAAGCAGGACACACTGTATGTTTCGCAAATATTTTTGTTTTTTTTTTTGAATATGAATACGCGCTAAAAATTAATATTCTATATCTTGATAAAGAAACTTTGTAATCTTCAAAAATAGGTTTAAATTACCATAACCGCACTTACAAAAGTACAGATTTATTTGTTTGTAGTTTCTAAATGTATGTTCATTAAAAAATTCTATTAAAAATGAAAATCTGATAGTATTAATGTAATAGTTTTATTTTCTAACCTCCTAATATAGGTTATAGTTCCTGGCCCAGTAATGAAATTTACTTCATCATAATAACAGTTTTAAAATCTTTTAGTGGGGTTTCTTTTAACTAGTCTACCAGAAATACTCATACCGTCATATATGGAAGCGGAGCTTTAGCCCAGCATGTCAATGTAAAATGTTTCAGGTGTCAGACTGGGCGTCACTTTTTTGTCGGACAAGTTTACCACAATGATTTAGATGCAATTTTTAAACATTGTGGCAAAAATCTATAGGGTTACGTCTAGTCCGAGATCCGAAATATGTGTTTGATTCTTATGGTTTCATGACTATAACCCTTACCATTTTGGCACAATGCCGCTTTCATATTATGTCGGTATGAGTCGTAGACTCGTCAAAAGGAACCCCCTAAAAGGTTTTAAAAGTGTTATTATCATGAAGTCAATTTGATTATTGACCCAGGGACTAAAAGTTAGGGATCCCTGGCCTATTTTTACCTTTTATTCTGACGAGCTAATTTTCGTGAGTAGCTTTATTTTAAGAGACGCTCAACTTTTTCCTTATAGTACACGATCCGAATAGGAGGCGACCTTCACCCATCTGTTTACCGGATAAAACTGTTTTATATTAAAAATAGTATTTAAACAAAGGTATTGCCATAGGGTTGCCTAAAAAAATAGGTCAAGCCGATATTTAATTTTTAAAAAATAACCTCAACATTTTGACACATCTTGTATAATGGCAACCTATATATTTCAAATACGTACATATGCTAGTTATTAAAATATAATATATTTTTTAAATAATACAGATTGTACCAAAAACATTTTTAAAGTTTAAAATTTAAAAATTTACCACAGCTTTATTTATAAAATCAAAGAAAAAAAAAGTAATGGTTATATCCAAATTGCGGACCAAAAGGCCAGGTATAAAGTTTTCATGATTTTGGGCATGGCAAAATTGCGGACTAAACTATTATAAGAAGTATTTTATTTTAATTAAAAAAAAGCCTTGCTTACCAGAACTAACCATCGTAAAGTGTGTATTAGTCTATAAAATACAAGAATATACGTATTGCAATAATATTACACTTTTATAATATAAAATAATAATTTTTATTCTAATTTTTGAATGTACGCTAGCGATCTGTACTGAGATTTTATTTTAACTTTTGGAACGCAATTATGCCATTAATTTGTGAAGATAATGATTTAAATAAATCGAAAAAATATTTGTCCCACAAAATCTAAAGTTTCATCAAAGAGTCCCCCACCACTAACATGTATTTTAAAGATGTGAAAAATAACTACTAATCACCTATTTTCAGGTAAGCATGGTGTAATTCATATAATAATATGGGCAGACGCGCCGGTACGCGGGCCGGATGCGGCCCGCGATACGATTTGATCCGGCCTGCGACGAGACGTTTCAAAAAACCTTAAAAAAAGAAATTAAATTATTGTACTTACTGAAACTCACGGAATCAACGTTGAGTTTGTTGGCGGCGATCATCAAAGGGTGAAGCATTTTGCCTATACAGTGCTTGTCTAAAGTTAAGACCCATCTCTTAACTTTTAAATGTCAAACTGAAAGTTGGCCGCCATTTTAAAGAAAAATATTAAATGGTAAGGGGGTCTTGTAGTACATTATTTCAAAGCCGCTGACGAGTACTTTATAACCCCAAAATATAAAGTCAATACCTGTACCTACCACAAAGTGGCGGTATTTTAAAAATTACCTGAATACCTAATGTGGTATTTTCTTAAATATCTTTTAGATGTATTTTTAACGGTGATATATATACAGGGTACGTCATTAAAAAATGTATATTTTTGTCCTACCCTGTATATTATCACCACTATCAAAGTTTTAAAAAATGCAACATTAAGTATATCTAACTTTGTTAGATTCAAAAAATATGGCCATCCAAATGAGGTATTCACGTAATTTTCAAAGTACCGCCAATTTGTTGTATTGACTTTATATTTTGGGGTTGTAAAGAACTCGTCAGGAGCTTTAAAATGATGTGCTAAAAGGCCCCCTTTCCATTTAATTCCTTTTTCAAAATGGTGCCCAGCTCTCGGCTTGACATTTATATCTGTCATTTCTTGCCTTAAATTTTGTTTTATGTTGTCCTACTAAAGTCCTTAAATTTTCATAAAAATATACCAAACAATTTAAATTAGGAGAGGGGTCCTGAATTTAGACAAGCACTGTATAAACGGGTGGATGGCCCGAACTTTAGTTCAGTTCTATTTGAGCTACCGATATGATAACTTGGACAGGTGAAATAAGTCTAACAATTCCAAATTTAACGATTTAATAAGAGAATTATTGCAAGTTTCCTTATTAAGCTCCTTAATACCGGCCTTATTTAAATAGTGCTTGTACCCATAATTTAGTGTTATTGCAAATTATGTTGCCAGTACCATTAACCTAAAAAAGGGAACACATTTTTGGTAGTTTTTCTTTATTGATTTATGTTTTAGGATTTTTATACCACAATTACAGAAATAGATTTGAAAAAGCAAGGTTTTTAAGTATTTTTACTTCTAAAAACTTTTCATTTTGTGATCGGCAGCCGTTCGGTTAGTTAAAATGTACTACTTTTAAACGCGGCCCGCGAACGTATTTGCACAATAAATTTTGGCCTGCAACATGTCAAAGGTTGTCCATACCTGGTGTAATCTAATCTACTACCATGTATCATTTATAAAAAATAGTTTTCATTACAAAAACAGATACTTGTAGATATTCGCAGCCGGATCTTAGACTACTAGTTTTTAATTTTACAGGAGAACTGCGTTGCCGTAAACTTGGCACTAGAAAGATGACCTTCCAATTTTACTATTATCATAAAGTAACATACCTACGGATAAGAGAAACCATGGCATGCTAAAATTTTCGTACCGCTTTTGCGGCAGGCTTGGCGGCAGGCTTGTCATTTTTCCAGTTTACACTTTAAATGCGTCGGTCGAAGCCTCGCCTCGTGTAACATCAGCGGTGGGGAGACACGTAAGCTTACTGGCGGTAATTCAACGAAAAACGAATAAAATTATATTGGGAGTTTTCGCATGACTTGTCCTTAAATCGGCTATTCCATGATAACTCTTATAATTTCCTTACTCTATGCTATTATGTACTTTATAACTAAGAGACCAGCAGCGGGACTCCGTGCTGTATAGAATTCTACACCTCGCTTTCTATCGTAGATTTCAACTCGAGAAGTCGATAATTGCACTTTTTGGTACTCTGTGTCACAATAAACTAAACATCGGAAATGTTCGTAAAATGTCTATATGTGCCCTAATACTTCTCTGTTTAACTGTGCAAGATAAAAAGGGCACACATACAGCTATTGCGAATCAGATTTACGAAATATTGAGCAATTAAGTTTTTAATTTTTGTTTTTAACGCGGAACAAAAAAGGGTAAGGTTTTTAATCAATTTTTATTTAATTTTATTCTCTTTTACTCTTGGAGTCAATTTTGGATTATGACATTAGCAGTTATTATGTCTATCCGATACTCCTTGCTTTTATGTAATTATTTTTTTTAAAGATTTTTAACTTAACCTTTTTTCAAATAAATAGCTATCAATGTTTCCTACTGTGAATAATTTAAATCAGTAAAGCAAAAATATGTGACCAATTTATCTAAACAAAAAAATTCAATACTGAATTAGCTTTATACAATTGTGAACCCCTTGGCAAAAATTAAGGTCACATTGGTTGGACACTAAGTACATGGCTATAAATAGAAGTAAAATTATATTTTTTCATCATTGTAAAAACAACAAAATAAATTTTTGCATTCTAATAACACAAAAACAACCAAATAAATGTATAAATCATGGCAAACTTACAAACACCTAAATTTATTTTAGGGTTATGTACCACTTTTTAAAAT
The DNA here is from genome assembly GCA_014170235.1 of Listronotus bonariensis. Taxonomy (NCBI): domain Eukaryota; kingdom Metazoa; phylum Arthropoda; class Insecta; order Coleoptera; family Curculionidae; genus Listronotus; species Listronotus bonariensis. The sequence goes on from JACEGR010009336.1 coordinate 20,238, forward strand.
TTTGGTAGAATTCTACACGTTCGGAGACCTCGCTTATAGGCCACCAATTTGATCGACTTCAAGCATTTTTCTTGAACATAGATTGCGAGTGAGGTAGAATGAAGTCGATTTGTAGAATACTACAGTACACGAAGTCCCGCCGCTGATCTAATTATTATAGAATAATATAAATTCTTTATACAGTCAGCATTATTTTTAGGGTTATCCTGCCGAGTTTCCTACATATCTAAATTACTGCCGGCAATTAAGGTTTGAAGAACGACCAGACTACAGCTATCTAAGGCAGTTATTTAGAACATTGTTCCATAGGCAAGGCTTTACATATGATTATGTATTTGATTGGAATATGCTCAAATTTGGTAAGTACTTATTGGTATGTTTGATAATTTTTTTAGAAAAATACCTAAACATAACCGAATGGGTAGTATTCTTTTGCACTAAAAGAGTGAGGTTGATAGCTATTGGACATATAGTATTTGCAGTCAAATTCTATTATCTACATTTCCTCTTACAATTATGTTATATTTTAGAAAATAAAAGTAAAGAGTATACCATTTAAGAAAGAGAACTGCATATTTTCTGGCTTTTCGTCAATTTTTTAAGGAACTCAAGATAGCCGGTCGATGTATACCTCTGAGAATTTTGAAAATCTTAATAGAAAAACAATTGCCTAAAAAATAAAAGACTAATGCCATAAATTTTGCGTTTTTTAGTAAAGGTACTTTAAATCCATCTTCAACTGATTATGAGTTATTGATGTCACATTTCGACAACTATTATTTAATTAATTAATATAAAATGCAGGTAACGCAGGTGATCACCTGTTACTTCAAAGTCATTAAAATTGCAATTACCTATTAGTAGATTTTATTCTAGGTTTTCATAATCTTCTTTTTGCTTTACTGGTATTTTCTTGACACTTGTAATATACCATTACTACCTGTAGTTTTTTAGCAAAAGAATAATGCATTATGAAACACTTGTATAAAATCTACTAACTATATATCTACTATCTAAATAACGAAAGAAGACGATTACGTCACAATTTTAATGTATAGTAAAGACAAACGACAACAAATTGTAAATAAAATAAAATTTGTTAGACATAGACATTCCCAATTTTCTTGTGGAAACAATTAGTATTGCCAATTTGCATGTATCCAATAAAGATACACGATTCTTTCATGTTTAATTTTGATACATGACATGATTGATTAGACTAGAGCGGGGAAGTAGAAGTAGTGCTGAGATATCACGCAAAATCGATGTTTACCATCGATGTTAACATTGAAAACAAACATCAATGTCTTTAAAAGCAATTTTACCAAATGCAATTTAAAACTTAGGGCCAGATTTTTTTAATGGTATTTTAAGTTGAGACATTTTAGTTTTTATATGCTGTATTGATAATAAAACATCGACCTGCCAAAAATTTTGATAAATGTCAAATATAAATAAATATTTGACGTTTGTGGTAAAGTTGTTTTCTAAAAATAATTTAGTTTTTCGGTTTTTAAATTAATTTTTACATTATAATTTTAACTGTTTATCAAAACAAAATCTCCCTGTCCACATTCTTAAGACAATGAGTAAATGATTCCTAAAATAGATGCCTGTTTTTGAACTTCCAAATTTACGTTTACAAGTGCTTGCTATGAAAGGCAAACCCTTAACGCTTAATCACAAGGTTGTTAAATTATTTAAACGGGAAAAGAAATATTGAGAATAATTATGGTGATCATAAATATAAGAAGCACTTTCAAAAATGGTACACAGATTGTGACAAAATAGGTAAAGCAGATTAGGTCAAAAAACTTGCATTTAAATGAGTTACCCCACATCTTGTCAGAAGAGCAAAAATCCAGGTGTATTTCAACGAATTAGATTAAGATTTTGTGAGGTTTGACCCTGAAATCATTTAAGAAAATAAAATTGGACGATTAACCAAAAGAATGACTTTCTATACTTATCCTTCAAAGTAAAAAACTGTCTACGCTTTTTACAGCAAAAAAATGGTGTGCTGAATGTCTTTAAAAAATGTAATTTTAAGGGTTGTATTTTTTAATGTCGATTTTTTGTTAGTACTTTTTTGTAATAATTTAAGTTTAATTTATAGGAATAAATGTTACTTTTACATATTATACATGTGTACAATTAAATATTTTTAACTTTGCTATAAAATGGGTTTTTATGACCAACGAAAACTTTTTTTTTTGCAAATACTATTTGTAATATTTTTTAAATTAATATGAATAAAAATAGTTTTTACTTACTGGGCTAGCCGTTTAATGAAAAAACACATTTTCAATCTGAAAATTGATGATATATTGCGCTGCGTCCGAGAGGCGTCACGTTAGTGAGTGCTTTACAAAAAGTGCCCGTGAATGGTTAAGGGATAATAAAATAGTACAAACCTTTAACAAACATATTTTAATTTTTATTATGGTGTTTTTGTGTTCATAACATCTCTTTCGAGCTGATTGATTACCTTCTAGAAATTATTTGTCTGTTATTGTGGAGCCGATAATTTTTCATTTTTTACAACTTCCTTAATTCTTTATAATTTTGGAAAAAACTGACTGACCTGATAGTATTTAAACTAACAAAAAAGGTTATCTTTCTGTCATTAATGAATAGTGTCCCAATCTAACTTTGGACAGCTGTCATTTGGGCGGATATTACATTATGACCTTATTAGCGACATACGTCCGTATCGTCTTCTTTCGTGATTTAGATAATATATTTATATCTATAAGTCTACTAATACATAAAAATTTTAATGCAGGTGCAATACCTTTATTTTAGATTGATGTATTTATAAAATAAGCTGAAAATGTGACTGTTTAACCATTAGTAACTCAAAATCAGTTGAAGATAAGACTTAATCTTCCGTTATTGAAAAACACTTAGAATTGACCAAAGAATCCAAAAAAGTTATAATTTATAGGGACTCCATTTAAAAAATGCAGCAATTATGGCGTTAGCCTTTTGTTTTTCATGTAATTGTTTTTAATTACGATTTATAAATTTTTCAAGCTAATACATCGATTGGCTATCTTGAATTGTTTTTTTTAAATGCGGGGAAAGACAGAAAAGAGGCCATTTTTCCTCCTAAATGGAATACCCTGTACTTTACTCTAGGTCATTAGTAGGGATAGATAGCCGATTGACCATCCTCCACCCCGGGGGAGCTTATTATCTCAAGATCTATGACGTCAGAGCAATTATTTAGGAATCTTGCGCAACTCCATATTTAGGGTACAGCGCTGAAGGAATCAAGAGCTGGCTGACCAAAACAAGTCGACTCATTTAGCTCCTGAACAAAAGAATTGTTTATATTGTAAAAGTGGTGTAAATTCAGGTGTAAAGTGCCATGTCTGCAAGGGATGGTTCCACAACTCCTGTGCCCTAAGAATAACCGGGTTAAAAGTATTAAGTGGTAGTAAAGGGTTAATCCAATGTGCGTGCGTTGTAAAAGAGGTTAAATCCACTCAAACACTTGTCTGTTCCACTGAAGAAAAGGGGACGAACGTCGAAAATACCGAAATAAACCAAGAAACAATAAGTTATCAGGATTTACTGGTGAGCAAGAACGAAATTATCTCTGAATTAAGGGAAAATAAAAGTCTACAAAACAAAACCATTAAGCTGTTGGAAGAAAAAATTCAATGGCTTCTACAAAAACAAACCCAAACAAATAATTCTGAAAGAGAGATTGCCACACAAAAAACATTCGCAAATATTGTAAACACACCCATAGCCCAGCAAAATAAGGATGCAGTTCTGAACAAGAATAAATCTCCAATTCCTGACACCACCTTAGAAGTTTTCCAGCGTAATAAAATGAGAAGCATTATTGACTTGGAAGGAGACTTGCCTTCTAATTCCAAAATCAGTGAAAAAGCAAGGCAGAGACAAGTTACAACTGATGTTAACATAGAGGATGATTCCAGAAGACCCTTGATGGATAAAGATGGTTTCAAAGAGGTCACACATAAAAGGAAGAAAAATAGAACTACTCTTGGTTCAAATGAGACACAATGTAAAATTTTAGCTGTGGAAAGTAGAAGAGAGATTTTTGTCTCTCGACTTGATCCAAACACAACAAAAGAACAAATTACGGCACATCTACAGGATAATAAAATAAAAACACTTGCAGTGGAAAGGCTTTCTATTCAATCTGATCAGATAGCAGCATTTAAGATTACTGTTCCATATACCGAGTTTAATTCGATTCGAGAAGCAAATATTTGGCCGAAATATACCATCATTCGACCCTATAGGAAACAATCAAATTTTCAGAAACCAGCCTTGGAAACGAAGCCCAGTCCTTAAATCAACACTACTTGTGTCGAACTGCAATAAGGCAGCCATCTGACGCCTTAAAAAACTCTCTGTGTTGCATGTTAATGTACAATCAATAAGGAGTAAAATAAATGAAATAGACAGTTTTATATGTAATAATAATAATCAGTATGATATTTTATGTTTCAGTGAACACTGGTTGAACAAAAATGAGGTAGGCCCTTTTAGGATAGGTAATTTTAGAAACGCATCTTTTTATTGTAGAGAGACATCAAATCATGGGGGAACAATGATTTGCATAAATCAAAATATTGATTTTGCTGAACGAAGTGATATAACAGCACTTAGCATTGAAAAAGTTTGTGAGCTCTCTGCTATTGAAATTCCTAGTTGTAGATTGGTAATTGTCACAGTTTATAGGCCTCCAAACTCCAAAATGGAGGACTTTATTTTAATTATGACACAGGTTCTAGATAAGCTAAATGAAAAAATTGTGATGTTGTTATTAATGGTGATTTTAATGTCCAATTTCACACAAATGATAGTAATTACATAAATTTTGAAAATGTTCTAAAATCATATGACTTTGTATCGTGTGTTAATGAAGCCACAAGGGGGTAAATTGTTTAGATAATATTTTAATAAACTTTCAAAATAGTCGGACCTTTTCTGCAAAGGTTATTGACATGAAGTTGTCTGACCATAAGGCGGTCCTGATTGACATGGATCTGGCTCGAGACAAACGTAAGTTTGAGCAAAAACCATAAGACCGATAACCAAAGAGCGCATGTATATGTTTTTTAATAAATTTAATGAATGTGATCTTTCATTTGTCAAATCAGGTTCTTACAGCCTGAATGAGAGATTTGAAAAACTTTTGAACGTCATTACGGAATCCATGGAGCACGCTTTTCCAAAAAAGGTAATTAGGGTAGATAATCATAAGGGTAGTTATATCTCATGGTACAATGAAGAGCTTAAAGTGCTAAGAGAAAAATTACATTTTTTAAACGATTTATATAGACTTAATCCAAATAATAGCAATAGAGAAACTTTAAACAGATTTAGAAATTACTACAGAAAAAAGTCAATGATGCTAAAAAAATGCCAATGAAAATTACATTAATTCAAAATCAAATAAAGTTAAAGCTATGTGGGACGTTATTAATCACTTTCGACCCAGAAAAAAGAAAACGCAGATTTCAGAGCGCTTAAATGCTAACACAATTAATGACTTTTTATTAACCAACCTAATAAAATAAAAACACACTTACAGGACTCTGGTGTTTCAGCCCGCGATTATCTTACACAACACATAGAGACTGCTTTTTCTTTTTCGGATATTACACCCAATATGGTAAGAGATGCTATTAATGATTTAAAAAACAGTGAATCCCAAGACATATATGACATGAATGTTGCACTGATTAGGAGTATAAAAAATATTATTATTCTACCATTAACAAACTTGTTTAATGAGTGTATTCAAAGTGGATATGTTCCAAAGTGTCTTAAAATATCTAAAGTTATTCCCATACATAAAAGTGGCTCCATTGATGAATGTAATAATTATCGACCAATTAGTATTATTCCCATAATAGCCAAGATATTTGAAATAATTGTCTCGAGACAGATCTATGTCTATATGGAATCGTTCGGTATTTTTAATCCTTGTCAATTTGCTTTTCGTGAGAAGCTGAGCACTGAGCTGGCAGTGCTCAGACTAATGCAAACTATAACAGATGAGTTTGAGAGCGGGGGTTTCGCTGGTGTCACTTTCTGTGATCTCAGCAAGGCTTTCGATTGTGTTTCTCATGACATTTTGATACTGAAACTAAAGCATTATGGTTTTACCGATGATAGTACAACACTAATAACATCTTATCTGACGGATCGCTGTCAGAGAGTATTGTTTAATGGACACCTATCTAAGCCCAGATGTGTCGGTGCTGGGGTGCCTCAGGGATCAGTGCTAGGGCCTGTTCTGTTTATCATATATATGAATGATTTGATGACTAGTGTCCCTGGTGCTGATCTGGTACTTTATGCTGATGATACAACTCTGGCTAATGTTAGTAAAGACCTGACGGAACTACAGAATGTTATGTTAGAGACACAGTTGAACGCCTCAAAATGGTTTGCCACTAATCACCTATGTCTAAATGATGCCAAAACGGAGAAAATAATATTTACACAGAAACAGCTTCCTCACGAGCAGTCTTCCGTTAAGTTTCTGGGTATAATCATGGACCAGAAACTTCTGTGGGATGGACATGTTGAGTTTATATCGGGCAAGTTGTCTAAAAATCTCTATCTTCTGAGAAATCTGAAACCTATTTCTAATAAAGGCACTTATATGAATGCATATTTTGGACTATTCCAATCAGTTATGTCCTATGGGATTCTTGCTTGGGGCCATTCTCCACAAGCACAAAAATATTTGGTTTACAAAGAAAGGCAGTACGCATCATCGCTGGTCTCCAGTTTCGTGAGGATGTGAGGCAGACATTTGTAGAACTCAAAATCCTAACCTTTCCATCTTTGTTTATTTACAAAAGTCTTCTATGGATCTGGCAAAACTTAAAGCAGTTTAGAACCCACAATAACATCCACAACTACAATACTCGGTGTTCACATTACATATTGCCAGAGTTTAAAAGATTGAATAAGAGTAGATGCTCATTTAACTATTATAGTCCTAAATTTTACAATAAATTGCCTGAAGCTTGGAAGAGCCTGCCTCAAAGGACCTTTCAAGCGAGGATAAAGACGTTCTTAATTAAGAACTCTTTTTACTCATTGGAAGAGTTTATGAATGTAATTATAGTGGATGACACTTAAATATTGTTAAAATATGGCTTTTACATTTAGGGGTTTTAAACAATATATGGACATAGGCAATCTTGCTACTAGTTTTTAGAAATAATAGTTTTATTAATACCTATTAGTCAAATTTTATATTTACTTTTATTTTTATGTTTTCGTTTCTTGTGTGTGCTATTATAAACTTATCATTATTTTGTTAATTTACCTAATGACGTATGTAAAATCTGTGTGATTAGAAACATGAATAAATATCTATCTA
>JACEGR010009337.1:0-27597 GCA_014170235.1 Listronotus bonariensis
TCGTGATTTTAAAAAACAAACTACGAAAATTATAATGCGCTGGTTATTTAATTTAACTAAGTGACTAATATTAACAAACTTATGTGACAATAAATTTAGAATACTTCCGGAACCTTTACAAAGAAAAAATAAAAATGTATTGTTCTTGTTTGAGTTCTATTTAAAAACTAACACTGGAAACCTTAGCCGTAGCGTCCGGTAACGCGTTTTTCCGCGCTGATTGGCGGGCGGCACTCTTTGTTACCCGGTGAAGTCCCGCGAACTTGCTCCTCGCGAAGTCGTCATTCTTAGAAGGCAGCGGCGCGGTTGCTAAATGTTTATTTATTATTTAGTTGAGAACACAATGGCGTAGACTCGACATACCGCCGGCCTTGAAAGATTGTGCTTTCAACACAAATTAAATATGTTTATTAAATGTCATTGTCTTCCATAGGGATGACACACAATTTTGTAATAGCACGCTTATACAGCCCGTCACTTGTTTTTAACAGAACTACGCGCACCAGTCCATCGTCACCCGTAAACACTTGTACTATACGTCCCATTTTCCAAGCATTTGGAGGAACATTATCTTCTTTTAACACTACAAGGGTGCCGATCGAAAAAAGTTGATTAATATCGGATCGCCATTTGGACCGTTGTTGCAACGAATTTAAATAATCGCGCGACCACTTAGCCCAAAACTGTTGTACTAAAAGTTTCATGTGTCTATATCGGGAAACTAGTGTATGTCTGTTATTAGGCACTGGAACCTCTGGCAACGACAATAATGGACGGCCTATCAGAAAATGTCCTGGTGTTAAAACTTGTAGATCATCTGGATCTTCCGTAAGTGGTACTAAAGGCCGTGAGTTGACAATAGACTCTACTTGAGTAAGAATAGAATAAAATTCTTCGTATGTTAAATTTACATTTGAGAGGACACGTTTAAGATGAAATTTTGTGAGTCTTACAGCTGACTCCCATAAACCTCCGAAGTGAGGCGCTCGAGGCGGTATAAAATGCCAGCTTATTTTATTGTCAACTAAAAATTGCTTTACCTTAGGATCATTTATCTGATTTGAAATTTCAGACAACTGCTTATTTGCCGAAACAAAATTAGTACCGTTGTCCGAATATATGTCGGAACACAATCCGCGTCTAGCAATAAAACGTTTAAAAACGTTTAAAAAACCCTCAGCAGAAAGATCACTTACTAACTCCAAGTGCAATGCCTTAGTAGTAAAACAAATGAACACACAAATGTAAGCTTTAATAAGTGTTTTATTGCGAAGTTTGCTATTTTTAATTAAAAATGGACCAGCGTAATCAAGACCACATATTTGAAATGGTGGAGAAGGAGTAACGCGTGACCTTGGTAACTCACCCATTTTTTGAAATATATTTTGCGGATTGGCTCGGAAGCAGGTAACACAATTGCGTAAAATATTACGTGTAATTTGTCGCCCTCTTAATGGCCAATATTTTGTACGCACAATTGATAATACAGCTTGTGGACCTCCATGTAAATTTTTAAATGTTCGTGTCTAATAATTAATGTTGTTAAATGATGTTTTGCCGGAATGATAACTGGGTGTTTATTTTCAAAATTTAAATCTGAAAATTTTAACCTACCACCGACTCGTATAATATCATATTCGTCTAAATAAGGATTAAGAGGTAATAATTTACTCTTCTTAGACACAGAACCAGTTTTTCTTAGGGATTGCAAATCGCCAGCAAAACACTGTTGTTGAACGATTTTAATTATTATTTTTGAGGCCCTATCGACTTCATCTATAGTAAGAGGACCTGAAATTCTTAATTCGGGTTTGTTTAAAGCATTATTTTTAAAGCGGTTTATGTATGCAATAACTCTAAATAATTTTGTAAGACTAGAAAATTTCGAAATTATGTAATTATCAGTCGTCTTACAAGAAAGTGTGACTGTATTTGTTTTGACTTCAGGCAAGTCGAGGTATTATTAGTAAATTTTGAATTTGGCCAAAAATCTATAGCCAATGAAAGCCACTCAGGCCCATTAAACCATATGGATAAATTTTGCATATCATCAGGATTTAAACCACGAGATATAAGATCCGCGGGATTGCATTCAGTAGGAACATGTTTCCATACTGCATTAGAAAAATTTTGTATTTTAGCAACTCGGTTTGCTACAAAAAGTTTAAGTTTACTTGGATATGTTGCAATCCATGCCAAAACAATAGTGGAGTCACACCAAAAATAAACTTGATTAATATTTAGGTTGTTAAGAGAATCAATGACTGCTTGAGCGAGTTTACTAGCAAGTAATGCTGCGCATAATTCCAATCTGGGCAAAGTTACAACTTTCAATGGTGCTACTCGTGACTTCGCACAAACTAATCGAACTAAAACATTGCCATCTTGATCAACTGATCTTAAATAAATACAGGTTCCATAACCAGATTGAGAGGCATCAGAAAAACAATGTAATTGAATATTTTTTGGTGTATTTACTAAGAAATGGCGAGGAATTTTAATTTTATTTAAACAGCTCAAAGTATTGTGAAATTGTATCCACTTTAACCCTAAATCTTCGGGTATTGGATCATCCCATCCAATCTTTAATTGCCATAAGGACTGTAACATAAATTTAGCTTTTATTATGACAGGGCCGATTAAACCAAGTGGATCAAAAATTTGACTAATGACCGAAAGAATCTTTCGTTTTTGTAATATTACAATATTTATTTTTATTAGCATTTACAGTATATTGAAAGTTGTCTTCATTCGGGTTCCAAAGAACGCCTAAAGTTTTAGAATCTTGTATATCTTTAACAATATATTGTGAATTAGTTGACTGATTATTATTTTGTAAATATTCTAAGACACGTTTATCATTTGAAGTCCACTGACGCAAATTAAAGGTTGCTGACGCTAAAATATTATTAACATTTTTAATAAGTGCTAAAGCAGATTCTAATGTATCACTCCCGTCTAGCCAATCATCCATGTAAAAATTGTTTTGAATAGATTGTGATTCAGTGGCAAAATTTGACTCATTATCTAGAGCTAACTGTTTAAGACATCTAGTAGCTAAAAATGATGCAGGAGCAGTACCATAAGTTACTGTAGTCAATTTATAATGAACGAGAGGTTGACATGGGTCTGAACGCCAAACTATACGTTGATAATTGCAATCAGTTTCATCTACCTGTACACAGCGATACATTTTCGCGATATCCGCTGTAAAAACTACATTATGACTTCTAAATCGAAGCAAAATTGAAAATATCGAACTTTGAATACAAGGCCCCACCTTTAATACGTCATTTAACGACAAATTTGAAGTAGTTTTCGCGCTCGCATCAAAAACGACGCGTAGTTTGGTTGTTAAAGAATTTTCTTTCAAAACACAATGATGTGGTAAATAATAATTTTGAATATCCTTTGCTTCATTATCTACATTAATAGGCACCATGTGGCCTAAATTTGCATATTCTGTCATAAAATCGCAATATTTTTCCTTTAAATCAGGATTTTTATTAAATTTGTTTTCAAGAGATTGAAAACGTTTTATAGCCATTTCCTGAGAATGACCCAAATTTGTATAGGTGTCTTTAAACGGCAATTTAACTACAAATTTACCTGTGTCATCTCTTTTAAATGTATCCTGAAAAAATTGTTCACATTCTTGTTCCTCTTTAGAATATATTTGTTGTTTTATAGGACATTCTTCAATAGTCCAAAAAGATTCTAACTGTTTTTCTAAATCGGAATTGTTTAAAAAATAACAATGCGTATTATTTTGATCTTGTTGGATCAATGATCCGGAAATCACCCAACCTAATTTAGTATTTTGAATAATAGGCATATTTTTACCAAGTTTAATTTGATCTCTTAGAAGTAAATTGTAAAATATATTTGCCCCAAGTAAAATATCGATTTGAGCAGATTGATTAAAATTAGGATCTGCCAATTTTAAATTTTCGGGAATTTTTAAATTAGAACAATCAAATGTATTTTGCGGAATACTATCCGTAATTTTATCGATAACCAAAAACTGTAAAGTAAACTCATTTGTAAAAACTCGAGATTTTATCTTTGTTTTAACACATTGACAAATATTACTTACAGCCGAGTTTATACCTACTACAGATAAATTTATTTTATTTGTTGAAAGACCTAATTTTTCTTGCAAGTCTGCAGTAATAAAATTACTTTGAGACCCGGAGTCTAATAAAGCACGACAAACAACGGGCTCATTGTTTTTATTAAAAATATTTACCAAAGCGGTCGATAAAATTGTTAAAGAATTATTATGACTGTAAGTATTTACAGTGTTGTCAGATGTTTTATTTTGTTGAATATGAGTGTTTGGTTTATTTGAATTTGTTGTGTTATTTTTATTTTGAATTTCTGGATTTTGAGAATTATCAGAATTTCTAGGATTTGTTAATGAGTTTTGTGAAGGTTTATTTTCTTGACCTTGATATGACTGAGTAGACTGTGAAGTGAAATGCAATAAAGAATTATGTTTTTTATTACATTTTTGACAAGCCCTACTTTCGCATTCTATCGGACCATGTCCAAGGCGAAGGCAGTTGGTACAAGCCTTTAGTTTTTTAATTTCATTAAACCTTTGAGAAACTGATAATTTCAAAAATGTTTTACAAAAATAAATTAAATGTTCTCCCTTGCAAAAAATGCATGTAATTTTATTTCGTACAACATGTACCTGTGATTTAGGCACTTTATTTTGTATTGATTCTAATAACTGACAACGATCTGTCAAAAATTTTATAAACAAATCAATTGTAGGAGATATTTTATCTCTACTTAAAATTTCCCATTCTTTTTTACTTAAATTGTCAAGTTTTGAACAAAGTAAGTAAATTAAAATTGTGTCCCATGACTGCACGGGTTCATTTAAGTTTTTAAGGGCTCTAAAATTCTTTAAAAAAGTATCTAAAAAACTACGTAAAGATGCGTGAGAATCTTTAATTATAACAGGCAAATCAAAAATTTGTTTAAGATGACCTTTAATTAGATATTTTTTATTTTCATATCTTTGTTTAAGCAAATCCCAAGCTATATTATAATTAGCGTCATTAATGGTTAATGAATCAATTATGTTAGCTGCTTCACCTTTTAAAGCGGCCTGTAAATAATAAAATTTCTCAACATTTGATAAATTTGTATTGTTGTTTACCAAAGAATTAAAAGTATCATAAAATGTTGTCCATTTGTCATACGAACCATCAAACTCGGGCAATGCAATTGGAGGCAACTGTAGGGATGATTTAAAGTTATTTGTATTAGTAAAGGTTTGATTTTGTGCATTTAACTGACTTTGATTTTTGTAGGATTTATCTAAAATTTGTCTGGCTTGAGCCACCAATGAATAATATGTGTCCTCAAAATCATACCTTTCCTCATTTGTTGCAGAACTTGGATCTAAAATTTCTAATTCTGTTTGTACTTTATTAAATTCATCAAAAACACTTTCAATTTTTTGTAAACGTGCAACTATTTCCATGACTTTATCATGATTAGCAGTATTAGAAAGAAAAGTATGAAATCGGGTCAATTGACCTTTTAAAATTCCCCTACGGGAAACCAATCGTGATTTTTCTTCACTCATGGTGATTGATTAAATAAATTTAAATACAAATATGTAAATTTTGTATAAAATTAAAAATTATTTAGTTACGTAAACTAAATTTGAAAGCACAAGGCAAAAATATGTATTAAAAATATTTGTAAGTACGGCACTGTACTATAGTCAAGTAACAATTAACCTGACAACCACCTTAACCGACTCACCTCTTAGGTATAGAAGTCTGTAAGGCTATAATTTGTAAGCTTATGCAAAATTTTTGGAAGCAATAACTGCAAAGTAAAGAATTTACTCAAATAAAGTTAAATGGAACAAACTCACAGATTTTTGAGTTCTTCTTAATCAGCTGTGACACCTTCCTGGCAATACAATTTCCAACTGGTACCACACATATATAGAAGACTAATCTTCTTTGAAAGCCACTGATCGGCAAAGTTTATGGAATTAAAGCACTGTAGCGATTTAATTTTTGTAAGCACTAGGCAAAGTTAATTTTGGAAAAATTCCCATGTAATAGCACTAATTTGTAGCTATTTTGAAAGCCATTTACCGGCAATATTTTTTCCGAAAAGTTCCGTAATAATAGCACTATTTTTAGGCTATTTTGTGGGCCATTTACGGCAAAAATGTCACAAATATGTTACAATAACAGTCACTATTTTTCACTACTTGCACTTTAGTTTGACAGCATACGAAGGACCATAAATTTAACAGTTTGTTGAATTTTCCACAGATCTTGCAGGAAAATTTGATCGAATTGAATATCCGGCTCGAAGGACCAAAAATGTGGGATTCGTAGGGTTTTCGTGATTTTAAAAAACAAACTACGAAAATTATAATGCGCTGGTTATTTAATTTAACTAAGTGACTAATATTAACAAACTTATGTGACAATAAATTTAGAATACTTCCGGAACCTTTACAAAGAAAAAATAAAAATGTATTGTTCTTGTTTGAGTTCTATTTAAAAACTAACACTGGAAATCTTGGCCGTAGCGCCCGGTAACGCGTTTTTCCGCGCTGATTGGCGGGCGGCACTTTTTGTTCCCGGTGAAGTCCCGCGAACTTGCTCCTCGCGAATGTCGTCATTCTTAGAAGGCAGCGGCGCGGTTTGCTAAATGTTTATTTATTATTTAGTTGAGAACACAATGGCATCAACAGAATAAATAAATTTACTCTAAAAAAGAATTATTTTTACTCTTATTTAAGTTAATAAATTTATTATTAATATCAAAGGATTTCTTGTCTAAAAAGTCAGTCAACAAAATACAAAATTTATATTGAGATTGTTTTAAGTAAAACATAATAACTGTTTTCATGGCCTACTTGCCAGCCAATATCAGTAATAGGCAATATCTGAAAAACGGATTAAAAGAAATATAAAGTGTGATACATTTTTAAAAAGGTAATTTTGTGAGCATTTTAACACTAAAATAATATACAGAGTGTTCCATTAAGAATTTACAAAAATAAATAAATACATTAAAAACGGCTCACCTCAGAAGAAAATCTGCATAAAATCTTGTTTTAAAAGTTTTAACAGATTTAAAAATTTTCAAAAAAGAAAAAAGTTATAAAGGATTAAAGAAAAGTACGAAATTAATAAACACGCTGTTGCAGTAAACGACGCAAGATAGCGAATTGCGGTTTTCACCAATAAGTTTTGCTTAAATTTGAATTTGCAAATGTGGGTCAGTTTTGTGTACAACATACAGAAACAGAAGTTTCCTATATAAAGCGTTAAATTTGGTCCACCCTGTACAACAACCTTATAGTATTTTTGTTAATAAATATATTTTTTACTGGAATATCTTGAAAAGTGCATATTACAGTAAAAATATATTTTGTGGAATTTACATCGTTGGTTATTGGCATTAGTTGTATAGTAAGAACATTTTAAAAGCGCAAATTCGGTACCCTTTGAAAATAATACAAAAAAGCCGCCGAATCGGACTATTTTATACAAAGCGCCGCTATCCTTTACAGCGACGCGCCGATACACTATGGATAGAAACCATTATTTGGCCAAAAAGCAACTTTGAAATTTTAATGGCTCATGCTGTGTATTTCAAAGTAGATACTCCAAACTACATGTACGCAAAATTATAAAAGGATATGACGACTTCTATTGGGGTAATAAGAAACTTGAAAATGTATTTTAAGTAAACATAAATATACAACATTTAATCTACTTAGTTTAATATTAGCCTTGTTTACTAAAAAAAGTAAAAGAGTTTAAATAATAAGAGCTATTGTTGTGTTTCCGATGCAGTCTCGCGAAGTCTCGCTACTTTTGTCAAAGATTTTTTTACCTCTTTCTTTATCAGTTTTTGTACTTACAACTGCCTTTCTACTTTTTGCTACTTCTGAGTGTAAGGACAGATACAAGATTTTTTTATAATTTACAAGGTTTTCCATTTTAAAATTTAATATGTTTTGTCCTACACTGTATATCCTAAAGATAAAAGCATTCTGATGAAAGATATGGATTCTACAGAATCTACCCAACAAAACAGTGTTTTTATTTATTTTTATACGTTAAAAAATAAAAAAGTTGGGAAGCTGTATCTCTATTACGCTTCTAAGAATAATTTAAAATTATTTTTCAGATTTGGATGGTCATCTTTCCGAAACTAATTGAGATAGACACATCAAATGTAGTATTTTTTAAAGCATTTTAAAAGATTTTTTGGTGGTGATATAATATTCAGGGTATTCCATTTAAAAAATCATACCTATTGTCGTACCTGTATATCATATGAGATAATAATCATCGGATTACTGATTAGAATACTACCGAATTAACCAAAGAAGCTGACATTTTAGTTTATTTTGTACAATAAAAAATAATAATGTTAAGGGGGTGTAAATTTATAATAACATATAATAAGTTTTAGGTTTCCAAAAGCATTTGTAATAATTTATAATATTTTTCCAGTAAAAAGCACCCCATTTTAAGTTAGATTGGTAAGTTTCAGAATTTTGACCAAAAAATGAATTTCTATCCCATAGTGCGATGACCAGCTGCATCAACCGGCATATCATAATAGAAATATAGCAAAGGCGGCCGCGAAGTCAAACATGCCGATTTATTTGCTTTAAACTTTTTGTGATTTTTTTTCTTATCAAAGAGCACCGAATTTACATTTTTAAACTGTTCCTTCTATAACTTTATTTATCTTATACGGGGTGTTAGGAAAATAATGTTTGTAACTGTAAGAAGTAATTCCTTACATTGTTCTAAGCAAAAATCCATTATAAATTATGTCCGAAAATCAATCGTTTTTGAGAAAATTAAGACGGAAATACTTAACTTTACTCAAACACTTGGAAACGTTGCAACACAACAGATATACGAGCGCACGAGGACAGCAATTGATTCATCGAATTGTTAAATTTTTATTTAATAACGCTTTTAGTACATTACAATTACTAAAAAAAATGACAAGACTTATCGAGACGTGGCGATACATACCACCAATATCCACGACTATTAGTCACTTAAATAAAACGATGCGATGCACAAGAAAATATAACATTCGTAAATCACCTAAAGTTACAGTTAAATGTATTCGTAATCACAATACTCTCAAGTCTTTGGGAGTCTTCTACAAATGTTCTTCCAGCTGGTGGCCTTTTATCAGTAAAACGTTCTTCGTATTATAAAATGCGTTCATCTTCTTAATAATTGCAATGAGCCTCTCCGTAAACGAAAAGCATATCGTACCCATATCGTAATACTCGCGTACCAAAAACATCTCTTTCGTTTTAAAATGCACGCACTGATACAGTAATACATACTAAAAAAATGTTATTTCGATTCAGGTAAACATTACTTGCATTATTGAATCCAAGAAACTATCAAAAAAATTGCCTACCCAGACCATGTCACGTACGACGTTGCCAATTGTGTCAGGGATTTGGTTGTCTGTTTTCCTTATACAATTGTATTTAATAAGCAAGAAACAAAATTTTTTTAGGGACAGTTAATTATTATACCGGGTGCCCACAAGATCACTTTCCGGCTGCCATTTTTTTATTTCCTTGTCGATACGGACGAAACTTGGTTAGACTAACAAAAGTAACTTCTAGGTGTATATAACTGCTTTTACGACTTCCGGTTTCACCTGAATGACTGAACTATTGATTTTTAAATGGGACAATCTGTAATATTTTTGTTTTTTAGATTCTGTATATCATTTTCATTCGGAAATACAATATTTTTTAAAAAGAAATTTGGTCACCCTTATTTCTTAAATTAAATTTTTTCTTATCTAGAGTGTCATGGTCATTCTAAAATCGTACTGCACTTTACTTCCTTTCGGGAAAAATACAAAAATCAATTTTATTTTTTTACTTTTTACTAGAGAGCTCTAAACTACATTTTCTTTAGTTTCTTTTACCCTAGTTTGGAAACAAAATATTTGTAAATGAATTATTTTAATGCGAATCACTTACTCCATCTTCTTTTAAAAAACAACATTTATTATGCAGGAAAATGATTTTCTTTATACTGAATAGGTACACGTCGTAGTTATCGTAGTTGCCATGAAAACAGAAATCAATAGAATATGTTGTAAAAACAATTCGCTTGTTCCACAAAGTTAAAAAAAAACATTAGTTTTACAACATATTCTTATTAGTTTCTGTTTTAATGTCAACTATCAAAAAGACTTTTTCTACATAATAAATGTGGTTTTAAAGGAAGATGAAGTAAGTAAGTCGTAGTGTTTAATAATGTTGATTCGCTTTAAAAATTACTGCATTTAAAAATATTATGAAAGTAATATGGTCCTATTTTGGTTTTTGGGCTAAGGTAAAAAAAACCAAAAAATGAAGTTTAGAACCCTCTAGTTAAAAGTTTAAAAGGATAAAATCGATTTCCGTATTTTTTAAAAGTAAGTAAAGTATATGAGTGATTTTAGAATGATCATGGCACTCTTAGATGAAAAATAAAAATTTAATTTAAAAATAAAATTTGAACAAAATTTGTTTTAAAAATATTGTTTTTCAAATAAAATCATGGAGAACCCGGAAAACACAAAAATTATAGGGTGTCCTAATTAAAATTAAAAGTTTTCAGTTATTCCGGTGAAACCGGAAGTCTTAAAACTCATTATATACACCTAAAAAATGACTTTTGTTAGTCTAACAACCCCACCAAGCTTCGTCAGTATCGATATGGAAATAAAAAATGGTAGCCGGAAAGTGATTTCGTGGGCACCCGGTATATGATGCATGGATTTAGTTTATGTTATTGGGAATGCGATTTTAAATAATGAAGGTGCAAAATTAATTGATTTTATGACCAAAACGAAATAAGTTCAGCTTTTTTCTCTGAAACGACTGATTTTCGAATATATCTTATAAAGAACTTTTTTGCTTAGAATAATGCACCTTTAAAGTCACGAACATCATTTTCCAACACCCTGTATGTGATATAACAATATACATGTAATAATTGTTCTTAAATTGTTATAAATATTACATAGTTTAGTATAATATCACATATACGTTCCGTAAATTTTACAATAAGTTTTTACACGTTTAGTGGCGAATTTGCCCATGTTCGATTGTGGCTAAAAATAACCAACGTCCAACGTTGTAATTTTACAAAACGTTTTTAGTGGACACTGATTTCGTAAAAGCTCAAACAACGCTACGAGGTTATACAAGGTTTCCAAAATTTACTATATACATTTTAGAATTACACCCAACTTAAGGGGGATTAAATAGTTAAGATAAAATTATATGCATGTTAATTTTCTTTAAACACACGGAAAAATCTTAAGTATTTTATACAATATAAAAATATCGCCTTCGAATAAAGAAGCAAAGACAATTATAGAGTGAAACCATAATTGTCTTTACAAAGAAAAAATTAGTTATTAACGATTTTAAAAACACTGAAAAAAATATTTGAAAATTGACAACGTTGGACGTTGCTTATTTTTAGCCACAGTTGACAATATTCCAAAAGCTGTGTAAAAATATTTGTAAATTTTAAATAACTTATATGTAAAATTACACAAAACATGTAATAATGGTAATAAATTGTTGGTAATATTTAGGCGCGGCTAGTCCATAAGGTCATTTGTCACCTAATTGATAAAAATTAAAAAATAATATCAAATTATCCTAGCCAAGAATAGGCACAAATCTATTATTATTCAAAAAACATTCTTCTTTGAAAAATGGAGTGAATTTACCAAGTCATTATCTAGCTTGACCAAAATGCATAAAAGCCAAAAAAGGAGGCATATACTTGCAATTCAGAGAGTTAAAAACGTATAATTAGGCCTCACGGTCAATGTCTAGATAACCCTAATACAATAAGGGAAAACGCTGTTTATGTGGCTGCCCACATCGCACTGCATTAAATTATTTTTCGCTCGCATCATGTAAGTTTTATGACGGCACAAGTATTATTGTAAAATATAATAATTTTGAATAAACTTGTTTTGTTATTAAATTTAGTTAGTTGGGTTTAAGGTTAATTATTGTAATGTAAACTTACAATGGGTTCAACTGTGTAAAAGAGGTTTTAGGGTACCTGGTGCATATACATTGTAGTTTAATAAGGTCTACATCCATACATGCGTAAGACCAAAATATCACGGGGAATTAAGTGGGTAAGGATTTATAATTATTGCCAGAAGAAAAAATATAAGTATTCCAATTTTATTTTTGTTTAGAAATACGGTATTTTTTCATTGTTTTTCGTTATCGCTGTTCAAACTTGCGTTTTTTTTAAAGAAAAAAGTTATTTTGTTGAAATTGGTGTTCTTTTAAACTGTGTCCAGCGGTTAATAAGGCCCACTGGAGTAGGTCATAGCTTATAAAAGTCAATAAAAGAAAACTTGTGTGCTGCTTGGGTAACTACAGAACATACTAAGACCATTGGCTTAAGAAAGTGTAGAGCATAGGAATATAAGTTTAACTTTTTTTTAAGAGCTATGCATTTCCGACTTGGAACTATGCTTTAATATAAAAATAAGCCCAGGAGAAAGGCAACTAAATATAACTAATAAACCAAAGATTTATTAGAATAAGAAATATTAAAAGTCTTTTTAATTATTTATTTTTTAAAACAAAAAAATACTTTGGGACCCTATTTTACTATGGTGTTTAATAAGGCCCATAAACAAGGGCTTTTAATAATTTTTATAGTTGGTTCCATATTTGTTTTTGTAATTTTATTTATACTTTACATTACAATAAATAAGCAATCTTTATTCTGGACACAATTTTGCTTAACTTTCTTAAATAATTCGAGGTTTTTTTACATTTAACGTTAAGAGGGCCTTATATGCCACAGGTACCTTACAATGTAAAGTGGGTGGTGCTTTGAAACATTGAAAAACGATTGGAAATAACAAAGAACATTCGAAAATTCGAAACCCCTCTGGAATTAAAGCCACGGAACAAAAAGGATGGTTCTGATTAGTTAGTACTCAACCAGACCAGCAAAGACAGATGAAAAGAAGAAAACATCATTGTTTTTAGCGGTTATACAAAAACGTTATTTTAATATGTAATTGTTTTTGCGATAGATATTTGTTTACATATTTTTTCGGCAAAGGAAGAAACATATTATCATTGTCAAGTCTGTTCATAAAAATAGTTTATATTAATGGTATAGAAAATGTAACACGTTGTATAGCAACGCACAATTAGTTGCTAACAAAATTTGACCTACTGGAGAAAAAAGCCACCGACCGCGTTTGTTAATATTACATGTATAGTAATATTACATATAAACTATGTAAATTTACAAATATAAAAATATCATCAACGTCCCATGTTGTGAATTCACAACATATTTTTTTTTATTGAATACCCACATTGTGTTTGTCATTGTTTTTATTTTGTTTTGTGCGTTTTTTGTGGAAAGGGGTCGCAATTACCGATGATGGTAGCCCGAAGAGAGTAAATTTGAGGACATGTTTACAGGAAAAAAGTTTTGATCTCTAAAATGCGACCTTTACTTATGCTTCTAAAACACCATGTATATTTTTTGGTTCAATTTGAAATCTGACATGGACCATAAGAGTTTTTAGAGAAGAAAGTTATTTTTTTTTCATTCGCGTCAAACTTATTTTACGTATAGGTTTACCTGCATATCTCTACCTGCAGCATACATCTATTCAGGTATGTCCGTCCATCTGTTCCACATACTGGATCTTTCTCTGAACCACACTTATGTTCACATTTTGAGCCGGACGATCGCTGGCAAAGTCCGGGATCTGAAGCTAAAGTGATCCCTAAAAAAGAAATGCCAATTAAAATTATTGTAATTAAATAGAGATAAAGCAAAAAGAAAATATCGTTAAAGCAAAGCTTTCAAATAAAATATTGTATTAGCTACTTGATTGATAAATAACTTTTTGTCATCTCTTACACGATTATACATTATTATTTTTAGGGAAACCTAAAATCAATTAACTGTATATACTTGTTGTAAAAAAGTTAAGCTATAAATTTAGGCCCCTGCCTAATTCTATTTACTTATTTATTAGTACAAAATGTATATAAATAAAAATGTAGTTCAATATTTATTACCTTTTGAGGTATACAGGGCAGGACAAAGAATATGATTTTTAAAATAGAACACCTTGTATACTGTATCACACCAATAATAAAAATCTTCCAAGAGATATAAAGAATATCAAAATATTTACCTATTTTTAATAGTTTCGTAACTACGAAAAAATCATTCTTAATTTTCATGGAACAGGGTAGCCGTTCATATTTTAAATCATTTTGATCACAAATAACTTTGAAAGAAATAACGTTATTAAGATGCGGTTTTCGCGAGTAAAACCGTGAGTAACAGACCTTCATCATTTTCTAAAAAGCTGAAAATTTGTCAGTGCATCATATTAACATAGGTACAAGCGATGGCAGACTATGCAGTTTGATTCTTAGTGACTATGGCGGGTACCAGGTACCAAGTTTAATAAACTGAAACATAACTTTTGTAAAAAGGGTTTTCATGTTTTTTGACCTTTGCCGTTTTGACACTTCTTAAGCTTTCTTTAGAAATTACATTTTAAAATAAGTATTTACAAATGTCCAAATTTAAATTTTTAAATTAATAAGTTTGCATATTTAGGATTTATTTTTATTTCTAAACATGTTTTATTAATAATAATTTTCGATATTTTTAAAAATAAGGCTACTTTCCCCTTAAACAAAATTTATATTTTTTGACATACCTTGTATACTACTGAAAGAAATGAATATCTTATGATTGATTTTTAGGTTTTAGAACATGCAGAACTTTTTATAAGGTTTTTTTTTCGTAAAATTATTAATAAAAGTAACAAATTTACATATTTGCTGCCCGTAGGCTATTAATTTTGCCACCCATAATTTCTTGGTTGGGGAAAAAAATTTAAAGAGCAAAAAATGATTGGTTTTTCCGGTCAAGCCAAAAGAAAAAAAATGTCCTCCTTTTATTTTACATACTCCTATAATGTTTTTAAATCGAAATAAACAATTTTTGAAGTTAATCTGCCGCCTCCTAAGAATATGCTGCCCTGGGCTTCAGCCTACTTAGCCTGCTGGTAAATCCAACCCCTGGGCAGGCACACATTTGTGTGTGGCTCCATGGTCCGATGAATTTGAATATTTCTGTTATTTAACAAGATATAACAAAAAGTTTTATATAAAAGTGGTAGGGTTTCTAAAAAGATTTTAATGGATACAGAGTGTTTCAAAAAACATATTTTTTAAACTAACTCACAGGCATTATAGCTTTTTTGGGACACTTTGTATACATCGAAATATTTGGAGGACGTGCCTATTTGGAAACCCATTAAATCTTATAGAAGACTTTTTGTTATATCTTATTAAATAATAGAAATATTGGACTTCCTTAGACCATTGGACCATTTTAAAATGTTTGTCTACCAAGGGTTGGAACTGTTAAAAATGCCTGGCAACTAGGAAAAAATCTTCTAATAGGCATCCAAGTAACATAACTCCATATTTAGCTATTACAAAATGACAAAAATCAAGTTTTAATTTACTAACCTTTGGTACCTGGTACCTGCTAAAGCCACCATGAGTCAAATTTCATAGTCTCTCATCGTTTCTACCTATGTTTTTATGAACGGCCACCCTACCGGTTGAGCACGTCAAAAAAGGAACTGAGCACTATTTTTTCTCTCTTTTATAATAAACATTATTGTTCCAGTAAATAGTCATCTAGCTATTATATTTAATTAATTTAAAACAATTTATACAATCCTAAATTAAATCACTATTAATTTCTAATAATTTTAATAGAGATAGAAACATTAGTTTACCTTTTCCACAGGTCTTTTTTCTCAGTTCGCATACATTTGGGTAAATTATTCCATCTGAGCCACACACTGGATCTCCATAAGCATTTTGTTGACATATTCTTGGACATGATGAATCTCTGATTGCCAATGATTCTGTAATCAAAATAAAGAAGTATTAACATGATGTAAACGATTGATAACATAAAATGGTATGGCAATTATTTTTTAATGCTGCAAGCATAAGAAGGAGGACTAAAAAGTAGGAAAGAAAAGCTGTTAAAAGGAATTTTGTGCCCGACACATTAAAACAAAATGTTTAGATAAAAAATTATTTTGGCTCATTTGGACCAGTGCCAAAGCCTTTAAAAGAGGTAGAAAGTGAACAAAATATGGTAGGATAAAAAGAATATAACAAACATTAATAAAAAATAAATTAAGGGCAATTTAAAGTCGGGGAGGGGTGAGGGGGAGGGTGTTAAGTCTTACATACAGTATTTTTATATTTTCGGTCACACTACAAATCCTATAAAAAAAAGTAAAATGGTGAAGTTGTAGACAATGGTTTGTCCAAAGATAAAAAAAAAAAAAAATGTACAGATCCAAAACTTTTGCATTTATGCTTTTTTACATGCCCCCAAATTTATGTGTAAAAGTTAAAAAACCAAGTTTTTGATTTTTATTTTTATCTTTTACAAAAATATAAACCATTTTTACAAAACGTACCTTTGCATGTTCCAAATCCACTGTTGTTTTTTGGTTCAAAATATTAATTTTTTCACTTTAGTTTGACCTAATATTAAAAAAGTACCCTTATTTTCAATTGAAAATTCACGTGTCAGAATATCGGCATTTTCCAAAAAATCGGTGATCGTTTTGTTAGTTTAAATATTTACTTTCTAAGTTTGTAAAAAAATAAACATTAGAATAGAAAATGTTCTTAGAAAATGCAAAAACTCGGATCCGATTTTTTAAGGCCAGCATTTTTAAACAAATAAAATATACAAGGCGTCCGGTAAGTATATGTCTAAAACTTAAGAGCGTATGGGAGACGTCAAAAAATACTAGTCTTTCATATCCAAAAAGTGTCTAACTTGCCCCATAACGGAGATGGGGTATGGCTTAGAGAGGGGGCCCGAAATTACCATTTAATCCGTAACTTTTAAGTGGACCTGTATATTTCAATTAAACTATGGTATGTTATATAAGCAATAGTCGCCTTCAAATTCTTGTTATAAACTGTATTTGACGGCATTTAGGAAGACAGGAACGGACTTGCTCCTACACGCGTGGGGCCAAAATTTTGACACGTGTAACTTTTTGCTCTTAAACCTCGAAAAAATCAACCGTTTTACCATTTAAGGGTCCACTTAAAAGTTGTGAATTGGAACTTAACTTCGGGGCCCCCTTTTTAAGCCCAATATTTCTGTTATGAGGCAACTTAGAAACTTTTTTATTTGAAAGACTAGTATTATTTTGACGTCTCCTACACGCTCCTACATTTTAGACATGTACTTACCAGACACCCTGTAGAAGGATAAAACCCATTGAAAAATGTAAAGAAAATAACAAAAATAAAAGCAGAATTAATTTACAGGCGATCTAAGTTTAAAAAGTGATGAGTATTTAAGGGTAAAAACGGTTTTTGTCGATTTCCGACAAAATTACTAGTCCTATGGAAATTCATTTTCTGAGAAAATGTACCGTAATAATGTATATTTTTTTACACCATCAGAAAGTAGAGATTTCAACGAAAAACCGCACCGATGATGCCGACACGTTAATTTTCGATGAAAAATAATTTTTTTACTTAAAACTTTATTTTTTAAGATTTTTCCATAAGACTTGTAGTGTGGCCTAAAAAAAAAAAAAACGCTTTTACATTTTAATCCTTCCCCGCCTTTCCCCTTCCCGACCTCAAGTCGCCCGTTTTTTTACTTTTGTTTTGTTATATTTTCTACCTTTTATAATGAGTTTTATTTTACCATATTTTTTTTTGTTTAAAATAATTATTGACCCTGGTCTAATTTTTAATTAACTATGCGCACATTGGCCAAATGTAGATTTTAGGCAATGAAACAATGTATTTAAAAAACCCTTTTATTTGCTAAACGCTAAAATTAATAAATTATTTGTAATAGAATTTCCAAATACACATTTTATGATGATACTAAATTACCCCATTATGTCTTACCTTTCCCCTGGGCAATGTAGGGCCTGTAGTAGCAAGTGTTATTAAAATAAACTATTAAAATTTAATAATACCTATTTACCTGTAAAATTACGCATAATAAAAACATTATTAACCTAATAAATTAATTTAGATAGTAATATTTAAAATAATATATGTTTAATAATAAAAGTGTTTGTACTTTTAATGTCAATCACATTATAGAAATAATTTAATAATGCATCTATTAAAACGCTTTTAACCTAAATAAAATAATATCTCTATTAACATTAATTATAGTGTCATTAAGCATGAATCCTATATAAATTTAATAATTTTTATTGTCGATGCATTTTAAGTAGAAAAACTATCTACTGCATTCTGCTTTCTAAAGCTTAATACATTAATTAAAAGCCGATTGCTTTAAATTTGAAGTTTTTTAAGGATTAATGGCCTTTTGGACGGTTATATCCGTTCTTAGTTCAGCTTTAGTTCCAGTAGAAATTTCAGTTTTCCCTATGTGTAAAGGTCCTTTTAGACGGTCAGTTCAGTTTTAGATACAGCCGAACTCATGAGCGTAACCAGGATGTTTTTGGGGGAGCAGGACACGTGCATTGGTTGATATATTCCCTTCATTTTTTATCATTTTCAGTTTACCCAAAAATTATTGTAATTTTTAATATTTAAATGGCACAATTGATTATTTTATTTTAAATATATACAGTGTGTCCACGGATTGACTCCCAAAGAGAAAACACTTTTTATTTGGAAGTTTTTCGAAAAATTTTATTCTTCATAAAAACTCCTGCTTGTGCTCAAACCTCCCGGGGACATGTTATTTTGAAAGATTTAAATACCGGGTGTTCACAATTTGGGAAAATATGAAAAAATTAAGAATAAAGCAACTTTAGGCGGGAAGATACTATAAAAAGTAATAAGTAAAAGTTGTTGGGTTTGAAAAGTTATGCATCGATGCAAAATTTTGACGTAAGGCCTAAATGTACAGGGTCGGGCAAAAAATTGTACGCTTTATGAAATAGCATTCCCTGTAATTAACTTATTTTTTCTAATAAATAAAAAATTCTATTTGTGAACAAAATTGCTTTGTAGAATTTATGTAATATACGAGGAATTTTCAAGAACTGAAAAGAATTATTATAAGAAAATATTCTGGTGAATTGATATTATCACTTTTTTAAAAATGCATTAAGATGTATACAAGAAAATCAATGCCTTATATTAAATTTATTAGGAAACGAATACGGAATAAAAATTATGTTAACCTAAAATAAATAAAAAAAAAGAAAGTTATCAACAAAAAAAAACTATTCAAAGGTTTCTCCACCAACTTCCTCGCATAGTTGAGCTTTTTCAATGAAAGCTCTATAAGCGTTTCGTATCTCTCGCAATGGGATACCTTGAATTGCTTCTCTAATTCTGTTTTTCAAAATAGTGAGATCTGGTTCCAAATGACTAGCATACACTTTTTGGGTAAGGTAGCCCCATAGGTAAAAGTCCATTATTGTGAGGTCGGGACTCCTTGGCGGCCAAGGTATTGGTCCGTATCGTCCAATCCAGCGCTCGGGAAAATGCCGGTTCAACCATTCCCTCACAATTGCTGTAGAATGTGCGGGATGACCATCTTGTTGAAAATATGCAGTTTGCCTATGAACAAGGTTTAAACGATCCAAGAAAAATGTGTCTAGCATTTCCAAATAATTATGTTGGTTCATGTTTCCTTCAAAAAGTACGGCCCAATTATTCCGTTGTACGTAATCGCACACCAAACGTTGACCTTCTTGGAATACTGTCTTCTGCAGTGAATTCGAAAATGGGGATTGTCCGTGGACCAGTAACGTACGTTCTGAGAACTAGCCACTCCGTTAGTTGAGAAGGTAGCTTCATCAGAAAAAATAATATTATGAAAAAAGCTTCTATTTTCCAAGTATTTCTCACCAATCCATAAACAAAAATCAAGTCTTTTTGCATCATCATTTGGTTCTAATGTATGAACAAATTTTGGCTTATAAGCCCTAACCTTATTACCTTTAAAAATTACTTGCAAATAGGATTTACTAACATTCCCAATCTGTGTAGCTCGGGTCCTTAGCGATGTTTTTGGGAAACGTCTGACAGAATCCAGTGCAATAGCTGCCATAGCATTTTCTTCTTCAGTAACAGCAGATTTCTTCTTTTTAATATTTAAAACGCTTCCAGTCCTTCTAAATTTCGAAACAACGGATTTAACTGTTTTATGGTCTATGGTAAGATTTGGCCATTTCTCGTTAAATTTTCTTTTTACGTACGAGTAAGAAGTGTTTTCTCCTAAACCATAACATTGGACAATAAACACTTTTTGTTCTAATGTTAGCATTTTGTTGTTCTTCTATCGATGTCACAAACTTAATAATATGACATTGACAATAATATAATTTCATTTGCGAGGAAACCATAGCTACTCTTTCCAGTTTCTATCGTAATAATAAAGGCAATTATCGGTTTTCAACCATCCCTCTTATAATAAAAACTTAATAAATTAATTAAATCCATAAACTAATTTTGCTCACAAACAAGAATTCATTTGTGCAGAAAAAAAAATTATTTACGGAAAATCCTGTTTCACAAAGCGTACAATTTTTTGCCCGACCCTGTACATTTAGGCCTTACGTCAAAATTTTGCATCGATGCATAACTTTTTAAACCCAACAACTTTTACTTATTACTTTTTATAGTATCTTCCCGCCTAAAGTTGCTTTATTCTTAATTTTTTTCATATTTTCCCAAATTGTGAACACCCGGTATATAAATCTTTCAAAATAACATGTCCCCGGGAGGTTTGAGCACAAGCAGGAGTTTTTATGAAGAATAAAATTTTTCGAAAAACTTCCAAATAAAAAAGTTTTTTCTCTTTGGGAGTCAATCCGTGGACACACTGTATATGATTTTTTGAATAAGTATGTATAATGACACCTCAAATGTTATATTTTATTACTTTTGCTTTCAAAAACTTAATGTTTTACATTTTACTGTATAGCTCTATAATTAAGTTTAAATAATCAGTCAAGCAGCCATTAAAGACATTAATTAATATTCATTTGTTTTTTCAACTTCTCCATGCTGAATAAAAGTTTGCTACATCCTATTTATGGTCATAACTCGTTTTTTGAATTTCCTAATTGCGGTAAAAAAAAATTAAAGGCGTATCCACCATCCTAACTCTATGAACAAATGCTTGAACAAGCACAAGTCTGTAAATGCATTGTTTCCAAGATACAGGGTGCAAACTAATAAAAAGAACTTTGATTTTTAATCAATATTTTAATTACTTCTCGTCCGATTTTAATAAACGTTGACAGTGGTATTTATACCCGTAAGGAGCTTATGTAGCTTTGATTTAGTAGTTTTGGGTAGTCTAGGAATATGCAATGAAGCAGCAGCCATCCCCTGCCAATACTTGGCTATGCTTTTGGTCGAACCGTCAGTTTTCCCTATGCATAAAAATAAACAAAAAAATTATGAAAAAGATCAGACACGAAAACTGAAAACTAAAGGGGTAGATTGACCCAAGGCCGTACACAGAAAAATATTTTAAGGGGCAAAAAAAAAAAGGTCTTTACATATAAAGCCCACCAGAAAAAGAAAGATATTTGAAAATTGAAGAAAAAAAAGGTCTTCGCCTCAAGAAAATGATTTTATTTGGGGCAGCAAAGTGTATTACAACAGACCAATAATGCTCTATTTACAAACAACAAGGTTTCACACAATGGTCAATCCCGCATAACAACCCATTTCAGAAGACTTCTGGGTAGTTGGGACAGACGCTCGAGTAAATATCCATTTAGCATCGTGGGCTTTCCTACTATTGGAAAAACCAATCATTAAAAAAACACTAAAACCGCTAAAATCAAATGATTGGTAGATGTGTTTTTTTTAAGTTTTTATATCCTTTTTATAAAATGATATGTTTTTTACCAAACACATGTGTTTAATATTATAAAATGTTTTTGAAATATCCTTTGTTTAGTGTGTAAATAAAATTATGTGTTTTTTTACAATTTATTTTCTTATTCGTTGTTTATCCCGAAAAGGTAAATATGTGTTTTACGTTAAATCTTTATTAAATGGTTTGTTCCAGTAAAATGTTGGAAACATGTTAACAACATTCGTAAAACGCAGAAATTGTTACAAACATTAGTCAGAAATGTTGGCAACAGTTTGCTGCTGGAACGAAAAATTAACAAGCCGTGCATACTGCTTATACGTCAATACAAGAAAGGTGATGTTAAAAATTTGTCAGTAATGTTTGATAAAAGTTTGCAAACTTTTCAAACAGTTTCCAACATGTTTCCAACATCTTAAAACTACTGTTGAAACAACAAACAATTGTATAATGTTACAAACAGGGCACTGATGGAACGACAAATTTGACGTGCGCAAAATCCGAGCGGTTGCAAACATTTTCTATAAATTAGGTTAAAGCAAAAATATTGTACAGATAATGTCTTGCAATATCCAAGGATTACAATTATGTTGTTTAATTTATTAAAATTTATAAGGAAGATGTGAAAACTAAAACTTAAAGACTTTCAGCCACAGGAAATCGCTGAAAGCAAAAGGTTGTGTAAATTTATTAATCATTATTAGTAAGTGTAAAGCGCATTTTTAACTAAATGTATAAAAGATAAAAGATAGTAAGTGAATAAAATCAAAAAAGGTTTTGATAATATAATTAAACCACACATCGTTAAGTTTATCTGTGGACACACTGTCAAAAAAACTTTTTATTTCATGTTGGTTTTTGATCAATGATAAGTGCTGCAGAACTGAAATGAAAATCTAAAAATATATTTTTTTTAGGTGAAACAATCAAAAATCTGATCCAGGAATACAATATTGACAAGTGTTATGTGCCAATATCTCGAAAACCAACGATTTTTTACTAAGGTCATTTCATGTTTTTTGGATGCCTATGGGTTGTTCCATCAGCATTTTTAGTATTATTATTGACTTTCTGACCACCCTGTATGTATATGCTAAACCTTAAAAATATTCAAAATATGTCTATTCTTGTTTCAGAATGACGAAATTAAAATCAACTAAATCAAAAGGTTACAAGGTTTCTTAATAACAGAAAAAGTCAGTAACCATAGTTGCAAACACAATTGATCAAAAGGAAGATTTTTTTAGTTATTTGACTTTCGTCAAGTAACTATTAGCAGAAAAACACCAAAATTGGACAGTGGACAATACACTAGCTTGTAAGTGCATGGTCAAATCTACCAGTTTGTAAGGCCAACAAATGGGCGAAAAATTGTTCAAAGCGAAAAAAAAATTATCGTGAAGGTGTGAGCCCTTAATATTATTATTAGGAGGTCTTCGCGACTAACAATTTTTTGATTATAATCTTTTGTTTATGCAAAACCAACTTATTATTTATATAAATCCAATACATAATATTATGTCTCTAATAAATTGTTTCCTTGGAAAGTTATTCTACGTCATAATTACTTTTGCATTTGGCTTTAACGTCAAATAACTTTTAAAGGAGTAAATTTATTAAAAAATGTTAAAAGACCTTCTTTGTAGCTTCTCAAATTTCTTTAAAAATATGTATTGGATTTATTTAAGTATTCATATTTGTACAAGTAACAGAAATCCAAATTAAAAAAAATGAAATTGAAAAATTAGTTTAATGTTTAAAGCCGGATTACATGAAGCAGGCTTATTTGACGACAATTTACGAGAAGAGCTTTCTTTGTAGAAAATTTAATTTTCTCTAAGACTGTGTGTAGTAAAATTTTTCGAAATAACAATTTGCAAGCTTTGCATGAAAAATGTTTTAAAAAATTGTTATACCCGAGTTTACATTACGTTACGTTACGTTACGTTTAAAAAAAAAAACTTTTTATCACTTCAAATACGCATACTTATAAGTGTCCTCTATACATAAAAAAATTTAATAGGCCTTGCGGCACTAAATTTCACCATCATCACATAAAAAAAATAATCATAAATACACAAGTTCTCATATTTAAAAAATATTTTTAATCCCAAACTTTTTTTTTATTTAAAATATTTTTAAAATTAACGGAACATTACTCTTGAGCAAAGCTCATATTTTCTTAGATACCTCGTATACCACCAAAAGGTTTAGGTTTTCGACCATGCAGAATTTTTATATAGAACACCTTTTTTGCAAAATTATTATTTAAAAAAATAAGTTATATGGCGCGAACCTAAGCAGACACGCTGTATAATAAATAATAAGAGGGGCTGTGAATAAAAAAGCAATATTTACGTTACAAGGAAGTACATTTGTATTGGTGGGTTTAGAAGTACAACTAGGTAACTCGAATTTTTGCTGTTTTGAAATATCTACATAAGCATATGCTGAAGTGGACATCCTTTCAGTGGTAGAACTAGGTAACTAAAAAACTAATTTTATAGACAGTATCATATGGCGTTATTTTAAGAAGATCACTACAGCTTCGGGCAAACTAATTTTTATAACCGCAATTATCTCAATACGTTTTTAAGTTATCTAGTTGTAGTTCCAAACCCACGATTTATTGTAAAATATTTTTGAAACATGAAAAAAAAATTAATAATTTACCAATTTTTATAAAGCTTTAACTTAAAATATATTACATTAATAATATACCTGGTGACACGACCTTACCTCCCCCCACTAATTTTTTTGTAGTTTGTAAGACAGAAAAATTAAATTTTTACATTCTTACTATACCTTAAATTATCATTTTTTGTTATTATCATGACCCTAAAATCACTTCCGGTTTAACCGGAAGTACCTTAAAATTCTTATTTTAAATACAAGTACCTGGGTTCTTTTTCTGTATTTGTATTCTATATAAAATTATCTTTTCAATGATATATCATACAGGGTGTTTCTTTTCACAATGGCGACCAGAGAAGATTTTTAAAGAAAATAAAGTACAGGCATTATTTATGATTTAAATATACATATGTTTTTGCTAAATAGACTGTGAAAATAAACTTTCACAGGAAGTTACATATTCCATTTTCTTTAATAAATTACTTAGATTTTTGTAATTTTAGTTTATTGTTATTAATGAGAGAAATTCAAAATTTACCCAACATTTTAAATAGAAACATCCATGTTTAATTTAATTTTAAAATTTTAAACTAAAATGGCTTTCTAATGACATTACAACATATTGTTTTTTGGCGGCCATAGATCATTTATTAAAAAATCCGTTATTCGGACGTCGTCAAAATGCTATAGTAATACTGAAAACTTTTTATTAGTTTCTCTTAAAAACTGCAAAATAATTTGGGGGGTAACAACATTCTGTGTCACCCGGTATAATA
Organism: Listronotus bonariensis; assembly: GCA_014170235.1. NCBI lineage: Eukaryota > Metazoa > Arthropoda > Insecta > Coleoptera > Curculionidae > Listronotus > Listronotus bonariensis. The sequence continues at coordinate 25,391 of JACEGR010009337.1, forward strand.
TATTATATAATAATAATATAAGATATCTCTATATTATTATATTCTTTGCAGTGTTATTAATTTTATTACTTGCTCTTTTCGAACAAATCTGCCAATTATTTGAAAGTGAATATATTCTTAAAAACTTTTCAAAACAAATATATTTTCTACAATAGGGGAGAAAAAGTTTATAGCTAACTCTGAAATGTGCCGATGCCTCCAGAGACGTTGAAGGTCGTACTACTCCTTGGGAACAATATTTTCAATATACAGTGTGTCTAACCAGAATAGCTGTTACAAGAGGACAAATGGACCAAAAATTTTGGAATCATAAACGTCCTTTTGGAAAAACTGGTTGCATGATCCAAAACAGTACAAGATTTTGCTTTGATTGGTGATATACTAATACTATTATAACTTGAAATATGAAAAAATGACCAAGAGTAAAAGTACTTTTATTTTTAAAAATGGGACAAAATTGTATAAGGAAATGTTGTAGAGAATTAAATTTAATGTCAAAATTTAAAATTAAAAGAATTAAAGTAAAAAAACGAATGTTTACATTATGCATTAACAGTTTTTTTAAATAATTGGCTTAAACCAGTGAATTGAAAAAAATATTTAAAATGAATATTTTCTTTTAAATTTTGCTTTCTCTAGCCCATTTTTAAGTTGGATTGCGTAATGTGAAAAAAAAATTACATTTTTTTACTCTCATGCTTTAACTTAAAATTCAATTCTCCACAACATTTACTTATACAATTTTGTACCATTTAAAAAAATAAAAGTAAACAGTTTTTGTGTTTTTTTAGTTATTACCAGCCCTGTATAATACCAATTGGAGTAAAATTTTGTATTTATTAGTTTTAGACCATGCGACCAGTTTTCCCAAAATTTCAAATTAAAATTTCAAAATTTTTGGTTCCTTTGTCCTCTTGTAACACCTATCCTGGGACACACTGTATTTTTACAACAAAAAGTTTTTTTTTCGCCCAGTCTATTATGCTGGTTTTTGAATTCGTTGAAATTTATTTTAAAATTGACAATATAAACAAAATTTTAATATAAAAAAAAACATTTTTCGCATTGCACTAAATTAAATTACATAATTAATACAGCGTATTTTAATTAATGTTTCACTTGCTCTTTTACTTGATAGCAAAGTATCGTGATGATAGCACTTCCGCGCCTGACGCCTACAAATTAAATTGGCTTTCCAGTTTTCGAAATTGTATGGCCAGACGTATTTTAGTTTAAGTTTTTTATCTTTTGCATTATTTAAACAGTCTGAAATAAGAAAAATGTTTTCTTTTTTTAAATTTCTTTTACTATTCCAACACTGCTTGGCGAACATTTAATTAGTATAATAGTATAGAACGGAAAATACTTTGAATGTGTTTTTTATCTACTCCTGATCTTACTAACTTGTTTATTGGAGGAATGGTTTAATTAACAACTTTTAGTCACTATGCACCATATACTTTGATTTATAATCATATCTTTAAAACGATAATGTTTAATTGGTTTACAAGAATGCAAATGTATTTACCAGGGTGTGCCAAAACAGCAAAAAAGCATCCAAAAATATCTTACAAGAAGCCCAAACAGAGGTTTTTTTTGAAAGCGCAACTTAAAATTTTAATTTAAGAAGTTTTACGTGTATCTTAAAGTTTTTCCGTCTAAATACCATGAAAACCGGGTTTTTACCACTTTTTTCTCCTGTAAGTTTGAAAAAAAAATCCTATTAAGCAATAAGTTTGGTATAAAAAGTTTTTCTGAGTCACATTTTTATCTTCAGTATTTAATTTTTTACTAGATATAAATTTAACATTTTCTTTTTTGCATTTTTTTTGTATTTTTCTTTAATTTTTTGCAAAACTATTAGTATTAGACAAAAAAGTTTCAAGTCACAAAACAAAGTTGTGAATAATTATTTTTTAGGTTTTTGCTCTTATTACCATTAATGTTTTTTAAACATTAACTTTGTTAATAAGAGCAAAATCCTAAAACAAAAGGTATTTAACAGACTGTAACTTCGCAGTGATTGATAATAGAAAAAAGTCGATAAGGACTTTTTATAGGATTTTGACGTAGTACAAATCATTTTTTTATTTTCTCCTACCACTAATAGTGTTGCAAAAAAATGGTAACAAGATGCAAAAAACCGAAAATTTAAAATTCAACGCTATGTAAAAAATTAACTGAAAATTAAAATTTGACTCAGAAAA